>JAJJBR010001068.1:0-59105 GCA_022817965.1 Solanum lycopersicoides
ACATGTTTAAAAACATTATGCCTAAAGTTATGTTATAAGGTTGGCTAAAAAGATATCCATGAAATCATAATTTGAGTGAATGTTTGGCCTATGCCAATAAAATGGCTAACAAAAACATTGTCTAAAAGGGATCCATGCAAATGGCTATAATATTATGTTAAATAATTAAAGATTGGCTAATGGATAATATACATATCCAACCAAGCATGAAAGAATGTAAAATTGGCCTATGCCAAAAAAGATGGTTATGTAATCTATACCCAATTGTTTATACCAATACTAATCATGTTCCAATCTTATATAGCTAAAAGATTGAAATTATAACTTAAGCACTTCTAAAGTATGTCAATGAATCCATACCCAAGGGCATACAATTCATTTGGACAACTCCCAACATGCTTTAAAAGAATGAACTATGAACACATGTAACTCATTGAAAGAAGTGCTCATCGTCCATAAACGATGAAATAAATCTACTACACTAAATTAAAGAAGTAACGTGAGTTATAACATAACTAAAGGGGTCCAAATTAAGTAAGTGAACTGAATGGGGTGTTAAATGAAGTGAGACAAGTCTTACTTACACCAAAGCTAATTTGTTAAAAGAATACTCACGAATGAAGGTGTTAGAATGTGTAAGACTAGTCTCATTAACACCTAAGGATGATATGTAAGGACAATTCACATTCATCAATGTAAAGTAAGGATGATATGTAAGGACAATTCACATTTCATCAATGTAAAGTAAGGATGACAAGTCATCAAAAGAGTAAATAAATCTCAATCACATTCTATATGTAAGTGTAAGGACAATTCACACTTAATACGTAAAGAAGAGATGAGAAATCATCTAATGAGCTATGCTAGCAGCAAGCTTTGATGATGTATGAGTTGAATGTAAAGAGGAACTTTAAACTGAGCACCGATAGGCTAGTTATGAGTGGTGATGCCTTATTTCGGGAAGGGTGGAGGTTCACGTAATTCTCATGAGATGAGATTGTCCACCAAGGTGGGTATGGGTCTCCCTAAATCTCCCAGTCCTTGAACTATGTTGCCACCATAGGGAACTAGATTGGTTCAAACCCAATAAGCTAGCATGTTTTGGTTTCACTTTGGCCAGTGACTTCACCTCTTTTTGGTGTGGGGAGACACCGGATTTCATGATGCTCACATGATCTATGTCGGTTAAGGTTGAAGTTCCTCAAAGTATGAAAGATAATGAAATGAACGATACCGAAGGTGTTTGTGCAAGACAATCATGAGGTGAAACCAGATTCAAGTAATGACATTAGGTCATTGTTGGTCATTGCACTTCATGATCCCGATGAGAGTCTTAAACTTCATCCTAGGTATAGTTGTTGTTTACATCATCCTACGAATGAATGAAATGAATAATGTGAAGTACGAATGGACAAATGAAGGAGACACTGTGTTTGTTAAAGATGGCTATGGAATCATTTCCCGATTGTTTAGGCCAATACTAAATTATATGTCAATCATATTTAGTCAATGTATTGAAATGATAAAATAAGCACATCTAAAGTAAATCAATGAATCCATATCCAAGGGCATGCCATTCATTGTAACAAGTCCCAACATGCCCTAAACGAATGAACTATTAACATATGTAACTCATTGAATGAAGTTCTCATCGTCCATAGACGATGATATGAAGCTATCAAACGAACGTAATCATGTAAACTGAGTATTAACATAACTAAATATATCTAAGTTAAGAAAGTGACCAGAATAAGGTGTTAAAGGAAGTTAGACAAGCCTCACCTACACCTAAATTACTATGTTAAAATACTCACGAAAAAGGGTGTTAGAACGTGTGAGACAAGTCTCATTAACACCAAAGATGTCATGTAAGGACAATTCACATTTCATCAATGTAAATAAAGGGATGACAAGTCATCAATAGAGTAAGTAAACCTCAATCTAGAAGCAAGCTTCCATAATGTTTGAGTCAAGTCTAAAAGATAAGAAGATATAGAAAGTGAGCAAAGCACCGAAGACTAGCTATGAGCTCGTGCTTGCACGTGTAAGTCTCATGAGATGAGGCTACCACCGAGGTGGAAAAGTAGTCTCTACATATCTCCTAGTCTTCGAACTATGTCTATCCAACATGAGAACTAGCCTGTGGATTCCACGTAAGAGAGCTAGGTATGTTTGGATCTCACCTTGGCCAGTGAGATCACCTCTTTTCGGTGTGGGGTAGGCACTGGATTTCATGTTTAGCTCACATGATCTATATCGTTAATGCTCAAAAAGAATGTTCTTGGTTCACTATATCCGTGAGACACCCCTTTTGGTGTGGGGTAAACACTTGACATGGATTCACCTTAGTCGGGAATCACCCCTTTTCGGTGTGGGGCAGACACTGGATTTCATGTTATCTCACATGATCTAGATTCATTTTGATCGGTGAATCACCTCTTTTTGGTGTGGGGAAGACACTGGATTTCATATTAGCTCGCTTGATCTTAATTCTAAGGATGTTTAATGAATAATATATCTCAAATTAAGCATGAACGAATGTAACTTTGTCTTGTGCAAACAAAGATGTCTATGAAATCTTTTCCCAATTGTTTAGGCCAATGCTAAATTATATGCCAAACATACGTAGTCAATGTATTGAAACGATAAAATAAGCACATCTAAAGTAATTCAATGAATCCATATCCAAGGGCATGTCATTCATTGGTACAAGTCCCAACATGCACTAAACGAATGAACTATGAACATATGTAACTCATTGAATGAAGTTCTCATCGTCCATAGACGATGATATGAAGCTATCAAATGAACGTAAGCATGTAAAGTGAGCATTAACATAACTAAATATATCTAAATTAAGAAAGTGACCAGAATGAGGTGTTAAAGCAAGTGAGACAAGCCTCACTAACACCTAAGTTACTATGTTAAAATACTCACAAAAAATGGTGTTAGAATGTGTGAGACAAGTCTCATTAACACAAAGATGTTATGTAAGGACAATTCACATTTCATCAATCTAAAGAAAGGGATGACAAGTCATCAATACAGTAAGTAAACTTCAATCTAGAAGCAAGATTCCATAATGTTTGAGTCAACTCTAAAAGATAAGAAGATAAAGAAAGTGAGCAAAGCACCGATAGACTAGCTATGAGCTCTTGCTTACACGTGTAAGTCTCATGAGATGAGGCTATCACCGAGGTGGATAAGTAGTCTCCACATATCTCCTAGTCTTTGAACTATGTCTAGCCAACATGGGAACTAACCTGTGGATTCCACCTAAGAGAGCTAGGTATGTTTCGATCTCACCTTGGCCAGTGAGGTCACCTCTTTTTGGTGTGGGGTAGACACTGGATTTCATGTCTATCTCACATGATCTTTGTCGGTTAATACTAAAAAAGAATGTTCTTGGTTCACTATAGCCGTGAGCCACCCCTTTCGGTGTGGGGTAAACACTTGACATGGATTCACCTTAGCCAGGAATCACCCCTTTTCGGTGTGGGGCAAACACTGGATTTCATGTTAGCTCACATGATCTAGATTCATTTTTGATCGGTGAATCACCTCTTTTTGGTATGGGGAAGATACTGGATTTCATGTTAGCTCGCATTATCTTAATTCTTAAGATGTTTCTAAGAAATCAAGAAAGAAAGATGATGGAATGTATGTTCAAAGTGAGCTAAGAAAGTAAGACCTTAAGAATATCAATCGTCAATGTTTGATAAGAATTAAGTCTTCAGCAAATAATGGGTATAGCCAATAATGACTTCTTTAAGGAAATAACAAGAAAGAAGAGATGTAAGTTCAAGGCGAACTAATAAAGTAAGAGCTATGAATGCCAATGTTGATAAGAATGGCGTTTTAACAAGTTATTGGCTTGTGCCAAATCAATATATATGCTTCATTATCTTCACATTATGAAAGTGATCATAGCCAACAAGATTGACTTATAATGACTTCTTATATTATGAAAATGATCATAGCCAAATAAGATTAGCTTATAACGACTTCTTATATTATGCCAATAAGGAGGAGCAAAACATAATGACAAATCAATGCCCTATAATCTTTATAGTATGCAATGATCAAATAGTGGGCATAGCCAACAGTCTTTTATATCATGCAAATGATCAAATAATGGGCATAGCAAAAAATGAATTCAAATATTATCCAAGATGATCAAATAATGTATATAGCCAATTAAGATTGGCTTATAAATACTTGATGCCCACAGTAAGCAAGATCATAAGTTTTAATTATATTCCCCATAAACTATACATTTTATGAAATCAATTAAAGAATGGGCATAGCCAATAAATGTTGGATTATAAATACATTCATGCCCAATTTAACATGAATGGAAATTCAAACTTGTGAGTAGGGTAGTCAAATCATTTCCTTAGTCCTTCGCATTACGTACTTGATTCATTGTAGGTATGGGATACAATGAATCATTGCACTTGTAAGTAAAACATAGGTTCAAAGGAGATTATTGAATTACACAACAACAAGAAGAAAAAGACTGAAAAATAAACTAAGTATGGAAAGGGAGCTCTCGGGTTTAGGGGTATCAAATTTCAAAATCTTCGCTCGAGTTGTTCTATAATCATTTTGATAATTCCAAGGTCTTGTGTTCACATAGAAAATGAGTTGTGTGCTTTGAATGCATTAAAATATGCTATATTCATATCACAATTCACAAATAACGAATTAGGAAAGCCTAGTAATGTCACTTTCCAGAAATGATATGTTGTTTAGGAAGAGCTTTCCTTGATCATGCATAGCCGTATGTGTATGTGTGAATACACCCATACTTGGTACAATTGTATACTAACCCTATACATTTACTATTTTTATAGGTGTAGGTCAGAGAGGAGGTTGAAGACTCGTTGCAGCGGTTTAGACTCAGCGATCTCTAGACCTTTGGTAGGTCCTCTTGATTTCGAGGATGCTACATCTATATTCCAGCATTAGTACTTTAGACATAGCTATAGGATGTTGTCCCTAGCATTTCTTTCTGACATTTATTCGAAGCTTTGTATTAAGGCCATGTTTGGCAAACTATTATGATATATTTATTCTTCCTTTTGAATTGTGTAATCTATTGTAGATAGTTGTTTAATTTAGCTTATAGTATATGAATTTATTTAAAGATTATATGAAGTCTATGTACACTTCATTAAGTTTTAAAAGTTTTAAAGTTTCCGCAAATTTAACGATATGAATGTGATAAAAGTTAAGAAGAGGCTTGTCTGCGACCTCTGAGAGGTCAACTATGCCGGTTGCAATCCGGATTCCATAATCCGGGTCGTGACAAACTTGGTATCAGAGCATGAGGTTGAATTACCTAGAAACTAAAGCTCAAAACAACCACGTTACATATTTTCTAACTTATGGTTGTGAAGCGCGCCACAATCATGACTCAGAGACTATATAATGTTACGAATTTTCCCTTCTTCTATTACTTATCGTGGTATGTAGAGTTATGACATTTTGTGTCATTTAGATATCTACTTTCCTTCTTGTGTGAACGCGTAGAATAATACACACAAGAATTAGGATGGCCAAGTGGTCTAAGGCGCCAGAGTCAAGATCTGGCCTTTCCAACAAGGGCAATGATAGAAATGCCCAGCGTGACCGAAAGACGTGTAGTAAGTGTGGTCGTTCGCATGGAGGTGAGTAAGTGCTATATTCTAAATGCATGCCACGAGTATTAATGAAGAGGAGGAGGCTGAATTGGTTGATATAAGCTCAAGGATATGGCTTAGGTATGGATTGGCTGCATAAGTGTTATGCTACGATAGACTGTCAAAACAGTGTAGGGTGGTTTCACTTTCCAAATGAGTTAGAGCTAGAATGGGAAGGGCGTGGTTCAAATCCAACAGGCCAAATCATTTCCCATCTAAAAGCCAATAAGATGATATCTAAGGGGTATTTATACCCACCTAAATGCGAAATTGATTTTGGTGTTGACTTAGATCCCAACACCAAGCCAATTTCAATTCCCCCATATAGGATGGCACCAGTCAAACTCAAATAGTTGAAGTTGCAGTTAAAAGATTTACTTGATAAGGTCTTCATCAAGACGATCATATCCCCATAGGGTGCTCCAGTGTTGTTCGTTAAGAAAAATGATGGAACCCTTAGAATATGTATCGATTATCGGGAACTCAACAAAGTCACTATAAAGAACAAGTATCCTCTTCCTAGAATCAATGATCTCTTTGATCTCTTGCCGCTGATTGAGTTCTCTTATAATAATAGCTACCATTCCAGTATTGGGATGGCACCTTTTGAAGCACTATATGGCAGGAGATGTAGGTCTCAAGTTGGGTGGTTTGAGGTAGGAGAGTCTTCCATCCTTGGCCCTGAGATCATACAGGAGGCTGTGGAGAAGGTGAGAATGATCAGGGATAGATTGGCTACTGCTTACGGTCGTCAAAAATCCTATGCAGATAATAGAAAGAGAGCTCTTGAAATCGAGGTGGGTGATTAAGTCTACCTGAAGATATCACCCAAGAAAGGGGTGATGAGGTTTGGTAAGAAAGGGAAGTTGAGTCCGAGATATATAGGTCCTTATGAGATCTTGGAGAGAGTAGGAAATTTGCCTACGAACTAAGGTGACCACAAGATTTGGCTTCTGTCATCCAGTGTTCCACGTTTCAATGCTTAAGAAGTGTCTAGGCGATCCAGCATCCATCCTGCCTGTTGAGGGGTTAGGAAATGATGAGAACCTTTCTTATGAAGAGGTTCCAGTTGAAATTTTAGATCGCCAAGTGAAGTACCTGAGAAACAAAGGAGGTTGCCACCGTGAAAGTATTATGGAAGAACCACCTTGTTGATGGAGCAACATGGGAGGCCGAGGCCGATATGAGATCCTGTTACCCTCATTTCTTCAGTTCTTGAGATTAGATATACTCTTCCTTAGTTCGATTTTGTTAATGAGACTCTAAATATTAGTGCATTAGGCGATTTTGTGTTCTAAGTCCATAACAGTGTATTTTATACTTGCACTATATGAGTTAAAATGAGTTCATCCTTGTATTCATGTTGCTATTTTTGTATAGCGTAGACATGATTTTTGTGTTGCATGAGTTGTGATGTGCATTAAGTTAAGTATGATTGAGAAGGAAGTTCCTCAATCTCAAATTTGAAGCTTCAGATAAGCTTTGAGTAATATGCATCATCAGAGTAAGTATGAATCGGATATTCAAAAAGGGTAAAGTTCAAGCATGTTAAAGTATTTTCGAAAATCACCCTCTTTATTTTAAATGATGTGTAGTGTCATTCGGGAACAAATGTTCCTAAGGGGGGGGATAATGTAACATTCTGGAAAATTACATGTCTAGTGAATAGCCCAATAGGTCTTTAAGAATGTGTATTGGGGGAACATAGGCATCCAATGCCCAATATTGAGAAATATTGGGCATAGTATAGAAAATTGGCCAAGGGGTACTAGCCAATTTCTATATAATACCCAAATAAGCAAAATATTAGGCATATTAGAAAATATTGGCTTAAAGGGGTGTGAGCCAATTTTCTAACACTAATGAGCTTGTTTAAGAAATGTACCTGCAATAAAGACCCTAAGCTAAAAACATATGTTTCATAGTATTTGCAATAATAGATATGAGGCATCCATGTGTCAAGCCTTGGCATCATAGCACATGACTACTTAAAATGGTCATGTAGATTAAGTAGTACCCAAGGACATAGTGATGATACTTGGGACAATAAGTAAACATTCCAAATGAGCCATCAATCATAGATTGTTAGGAAAGTACAACTAACACATGTGCAAGCACATGTGCAAGACATGTGAAAATCGGCCAAGGGAGGGGACCACCCTAACCGAATTCGGTTAGGGCGGTTAGGGGCAACATGTGCAGACGGGTCTCTCCACGTGGGAACTACTTCCCTAACCAACTCTAGACTATTAAAAACTGCCCTAACTAGCTAATTAACCTAGGTCTAACCGAAATGGACCAACTAGTGCACCCGACAACCTTAGACTAAACCGGGTGACACTAACCTAGTAACTAGTTAAAGAGACAACCTAGTACCTAACCTAGGATGGACAAAAAGGGTTAGTTATGGTTCCAAAGATTTAGGGGTATTTTAGTAATTACCCTAGGTCCCTTAAATAATTAAATAAAGGATTTAATTAATTAATATAAATTCCAAATGTTGACCGAAACCATAGTCAACACAAATTTCCAGATTTTCGGTCAAGTCAACATTCTCCTATGTTTAATCAACTTAGGATGGGCGTTTTGGCAATTAAGTAATTAATTTATTTAATTGAATAAATTAGCCTAAGTTTAATTAGTCAAGATCAGTTCCTAAACCTAAAAACTTACGATCAAACACTTAGAAAACAAGACGCTAAAGCAGTAAGCAAAAAGTTAGAAAGTTCATCGACGTTCTTAGGCAAATTCAAGTGTTCTTCAAAGTTCCGTTCAAGGTGGTCTTCGTAGATTAAGTTATACATAAGGTATGGGTTTCTCTCCTGGAATTCTTTCTCCAAGAGTACTTTCCATCATCGTAATCCATGAAGTCTCAAAAATAGGGTTGTTTCCCAAGTTTCCTATTGAACGTCCTTTCCCCTAGTATCCTTGTTACGATTTCAATGATATATAGATTAGTCTTGATGATGTTGTTGGTATATGGTGTTGGCTGATCTTAATGTGTAGGGTTCTTGATTTGTAAATATCGAATGAACCTATGAATTGTAGTCGTATGATGTTAAGTGTTCCTTACGTGAATTAAAGAATGATGCTATGTTACATTGTGTCCAAAAATGATAAGTGTTGATGTGTTATGGTCCTATGTGTAGTTACTGTTAACGTGACATGATGAGAATGTTATGTTCATGAAAGGGTTAATATGGTGCTGTCCGAAATTGCTTATCACGTTATGCTAACTATGATGTAAGGTTGGCTTAAAAGATCTCCATGAAATCACATTTAAGTGTATGTTTTTTGCTTAAGCCAATAAAAATGGCTAACAGTACATTGTCCAAACTATTGAATGAAATTGGCAATAATGTAATATTTAAATGATTAAAAGATTGGCTAATGAATAATGTATCCCAAATTAAGCATGAACGAATGTAAGGGCTTGTGACAAAAAAGCAAGCTATGAAATATTTTCCCAATTGTTTAGGCCAATACTAAATTATATGCCAATCATATGTAGTCAATGTATTGAAAAGATAAAATAAGCACATCTAAAGTAATTCAATGAATCCATATCAAAGAGCATGACATTCATTGGGACAAGTCCCAATATGCCCTAAATGAATGTACTATGAACATATGTAACTCATTAAATGAAGTTCTCATCGTCCGTAGACGATGATATGAATCTATCAAACGAACGTAAGAAAGTAAAGTGAGTATTAACATAACTAAATATATCTAAGTTAAGAAAGTGACCAGAATGAGGTGTTAAAGGAAGTGAGACAAGCGTCACTTACACCTAAGTTATTATGTTAAAATACTCACGAAAAAGGGTGTTAGAATGTGTGAGACAAGTCTTATTAACACCAAAGATGTTATGTAAGGACAATTCATATTACATTAATGTAAAGAAAGGGATGAAAAGTCATCAATAGAGTAAGTAAAACTCAATTGAGAAGCAAGCTTCCATAATGTTTGAGTCAACTCTAAAAGATAAGAAGATAAAGAAAGTGAGCAAAGCGCCGATACACCTGCTATCAGCTCGTGCTTGCACGTGTAAGTCTCATTAGATGAGGCTACCACCGAGGTGCATAAGTAGTCTCCACATATCTCTTAGTATTTAAACTATGTCTAGCCAACATGGGAACTATCTTGTGTATTCCAACTAAGAGAGCTAGGTATGTTTGGATCTCACCTTAGCCAGTGAGATCACCTATTTTTGGTGTAGTGTAGACACTGGACTTCATGTTTAGATCACATGATCTATGTCTGTTAATGATCAAAAAGAATGTTCTTGGTTCAATATAGCCGTGAGCCACCCCTTTCGGTGTGGGGTAAACACTTGTCATGGATTCACGTTAGCCGGGAGTTACTCCTTTTCGGTGTGGGACAGACATTGGATTTCATGTTATCTCACATGATCTAGATTCATTTTGATCAGTGAATCACCTCTTTTCGGTGTGGGGAATACACTGTATTTCATGTTAACTAGCATGATCTTAATTCTAAAGATGTCTCTAAGAAACCAAGAAAGAAAGAAGATGGAATGTATGTTCAATGTGAGCTAAGAAAGTAAGAGCTTAAGAATATCAATCGTCAGTGTTTGATAAGAATTAAGTCTTCAGCAAATAATGGGCATAGACAATAATGACTTCTTTCAGGAAATAACAAGAAAGAAGAGATGTAAGTTCCATGCGAACTAAGAAAGTAAGAGCTATGAATGCCAATGTTGATAAGAATGAAATTTTAACAAGTTATTGGCTTGTGCCAAATCAAGATATATGCTTCATTATCTGCACATTATGAAAATGATCATAGACAACAAGATTGGCTTATAATGACTTCTTATTCTATGAAAATGATCATAGACAACAAGATTGGCTTATAATGACTTCTTATTCTATGAAAATGATCATAGCCAAATAAGATTGGCTTATAATGACTTCTTATATTATGCCAATAAAGGGGAGCAAAACATAATGAAAAATCAATGCCCTATAATCTTTCTAGTATGCAATGATCAAATAGTGGGCATAGCCAACAATCATTTATATCATGCAAATGATCAAATAATGGGCAGCCAATAATGAATTCAAATATTATCCAACATGATCAAATAATGTATATAACCAATAAAAATTGGCTCATAAAGACTTCATGCCCAAAGTAAGCAAGATCATAAGTTTTAATTATATGCCCCATGAACTGTACATATTATGCAATCAATTAAAGAATGGGCATAGCCAATAAATGTTGGCTTATAAATACATTCATGCCCAATTTTACAAGAATGGAAATTCAAATTTGTGAGTAGGGTAGTCAAATCATTTCCTTAGTCCTTCGTATTACTTACTTGATTCATTGTCGGTATGGGAATACAATGAATCATTGCACTTGTAAGTAAAACATAGGATCAAAGGAGATCATTGAATTAAACAACAACAGGAAGAAAAAGACTGAAAAATAAACTAAGTATGGAAAGGGAGCTCTCGGGTTTAGGGGTATCAAATTTCAAAATCTTCGCTCGAGTTGTTCTAAAATTATGTTGATGATTATAAGTTCTTTTGTTCACATAGAAAATGAGTTGTGTGCTTTGAATGCATTAAAATACGCTATATTCATACCACAATTGACAAATAACGAATTAGAAAAGCCTAGTAATGTCACTTTCAAGAAATGACATGTTGTTTAGGAAGAGCTTTCCTTGATAATGCATAGACTTATGTGTATGTGTGCATACGCCCATACTTAGTACAAGTGTGTACTAACCCTATACATTTACTATTTTTATAGGTGCAGGCAGAGAGGAGGTTGAAGACTAATTGCAGCGGTTTGGACTCAGCGATCTCCAGACCTTTGGTAGGTCATCTTGATTTCGAGGATGCTACATCTATATTCTAGCATTAGTACTTTAGACATAGCTAGAGGATGTTGTACCTAGCGTTTCTTTTAGACATTTATTCGAAGCTTTGTATTAGGGCCGTGTTTGGCAAACTATTATGATATATTGATTCTTCCATTTGATTTACGTAATCTATTGTAGATGGTTGTTTAATTGAGCTTATAGTATGTGAATTTATGTAAAGATTATATGAAGTCTATGTACACTTCATTAAGTTTTAAAAGTTTTAAATTTTCCTCAAATTTAACTATATGAATGTGATGAAACCTAAGAAGAGGCTTGTCTGCGACCTCTCAGGGGTCAACGACGCCGGTTACAATCTGTATTCCAGAATACGGGTCGTGACAGAGCTAAACATGAAATCCGGTGTCATGAAACCCCACACCAAAAGAAGGTGGTCTACCGGCCAAAGTAGAACAAAACATGACATAGCTTTTTAGGTGGATCCACTAGCTAGTATTCTATTATGGCAACATAGTTCATGAACTAGGAGATATATTAGAGACCCATAGTTTCACATTACATGGCAATCTCTATATCATGAGAGTCATTGTGAACCTACCTTCTGACAAGGTAAGGTACACCTCTCATATATAGTTCACTCAGTGTTAAGCTAAAGTACCTTTTTTGAATAACCATTAAGTCATCATTTATTTATAAAACTTATCATACGTCATAAGCTCTTTAGGTTTAAATGAGAGTTTCCTTTCATCACAACCCTTCATTTGTGATATTAACATATCATAATCATCTTGTGTAAGGCATACAAGAGAACATCATAAACTTGCATTATCATATCTGTAACACTTCAAAAATCTAAGACGTGTTCTAGAGCCTAACATAAGTTTCAAAAGGTTTAGACACTTTTTTAAGGTCTATTTTATTGTATATATAATTCATTTAGGAAGTCTAGAAACAAAATGTCAAGGAACGTCCATGACATCTGGAAACTAATTCAATGAGGTACTAGCGTGCCTTCGATTATTTGACTAGCTTTTAGGAGTCGAAAAATAATGAAAATTGGTGGAAGGGTGTCTAACACGTATTAGAGTTAGGTCGTATTAGAAACGTCTAGGCAAAACTCCCCAAGCACAATCTAAGGTCCCTTGAGGAGGACCCTTGCAAAAGTTACTAAAAGTTGTTAATAGACAGTGTCACCAACGGATGCCACAGATGGACCGTGCTCCAATAGTCGGGGCATCGATTGCCTCCATCGATGGACACTTAGTATATTTGGACAAGTTATTTTTTTGACAACTCTCTGAACTTAGCGACGGATGTTCAGCACGGAGGGAGCACTGCCCGTCGATGGACACAAGATCCGTCGATCGTGGTCTCATCTATGAGGGGCTAGTTTTGCTTCAGGTTACTAATTAATTCATTTAATTAGTTGGATTAGATAGAAGGTTAATTAGGGTTTAGGGGAGGTCTAATTAAGTTAATTAACAACCTATATAAAGCCCCTAATCTAATTAGGGTGAGAGGTAAGGATATTCCAAAGATGGCATTTCGAACTACATATGGGCACTATGAGTTCTTAGTAATGTTATTTGGTCTCACTAATGCTCCGGCGGTGTTGATGGGCCTAAATAATAGGGTGTTTCGAAGCAACCTAGATTCATTTGTCATTGTCTTCATTCAAGACATATTTGTATATTCGAAAAATGAGGGTGATCACATGGGTAATTTGAGGGTTGTATTGCATACCCTTAATGAACATCAATTGTTTGCCAAGTATAACAAATGTGAATTTTGGTTCGGTCGGTGGAGTTTCTTGGTCATATCATCTCTAGTGACGGAGTTGAGGTTAATCCAAGGAAAACGGAGGTGGTGAAAAGTTGGCCTAGACCATTGACTCCAACTGACATTAGGAGTTTTTTGGGTCTAGCGGGTTACTATAGGAGGTTTGTGGATGGTTTTGCGTCCATTGAATTTCCCTTGACTACTTTGATCCAAAAGAGTATGAAGTTTGAGTGGTCGGAGTCATGTAAAAAGATCTTCCAAATCTTGAAAGATAGGCTTACTTCCGCTCTGGTGTTGACTTTACCGAGTGTACAAAGGTCTTTATTGTTTATTGTGATGCATCCCGATTGGGTTTGGGGTGTGTGCTTATGCAACATGGGGAAGTGATTGCCTATGCTTCTAGAAAACTTAAGGTTCAAGAGAAGAACTATCCCACTCATGACCTTGAGTTAGCGGTAGTAGTGTTTGCCTTGAAAATATGGAGGCATTACTTGTATGGTGTTCATGTTGATGTGTTTACCGACCATAAGAGTCTCTAATATGTGTTTACTCAAAAGGAGTTGAATCTCCGACAAAGAAGGTGGTTAAAATTGTTGAAATATTATTAAATGAGTGTTCTCTATCACCCCGGCAAGGCCAATGTGGTGACGGATGCTCTAAGTCCTACGACCATGGGAAGTGTGTCTCATGTAGAGGAAGCCAAGAAATACCTAGTGAAAGATGTTCATCGGTTGGCTAGGTTGAGTGTTAGATTGGAAGGTTCTCCAAATGGTGGTGTGATGGTCCATCATAACTCGAAATTATCCTTGGTTGTTGAGGTGAAGTACAAAAACTACCTTGATCAACCATAGATGGAGTTGAAAGAATCGGTCCTTGGTAAGTTTAATGAGTCATTCTCCTTAGGTGGGGATGGTTTTTTGAGGTATCAAGGGCGGTTGTGTGTTCCTAATGTTGATGATTTGAGGAACCGGATTCTTGAGGAAGCTCTTGGGTCCCGTTATTCCATTCATCCGGAGTCAACAAAGATCTATCATGACCTTAAATAAGTGTATAGGTGGGAAGGCTTGAAATGGGACATAGCGGAGTTTGTTGCTAAATGTCCAAATATCCAACAAGTGAAAGTTCAACATCTAAAGTCGGGTGGCTTACTACAAGAAATCCAAATTCCTACTTGGAAGTGGGAAGACATAAATATGGATTTTGTGGTAGGTTTGCCTAAGACTCAAAAACAATATGACTCTATATGGGTGGTGGTGGATAAGTAGACCAAGTCCGCTCATTTTATTCCCGTCAAGTCTACTTATTCGGCGGAAGATTATGCAAAGATCTTCATAGATGAGATTGTGTGTCACCATGGTATTCTGTTATCCATCATATCGGATAGGGGTGCACAATTCACATCTAGGTTTTGGAGGTCATTTCAAGAAGGGTTGGGTACTAAGGTGAAGTTGAGTATCACTTTTTCATCCCCAAACGGATGGTCAAGCGGAACGTAGTATTCAAACCCTTGAGGATATGCTTAGAGCTTTTGTCATTGACTTCAAGGGAAGTTGGGATAAGAACTTTCCTTTGGTGGAGTTTGGTTACAATAATAGTTTCCATTCATCCATTTCCATGGCTCCCTATGAAGCCTTGTATAGTAGAAGGTGTTGGTCTCCTATTGGGTGGTCTGAAGTCGGTGAGTCTTCGATTTTTGGTCCAGATTTTATTTATAAGACCTTAGAGAAAGTTCATATTATAAGAAATCTCTTGAAAATGGCCTATAGCCGGCAAGAGTCTTATGCCGATCATAAGAGGAGGGATCTAGAGTTTGAAGAAGGTGATAAGGTGTACTTGAAAATTTCACCTATGAAGGGGGTAGTTAGATTTGGGAAGAAAGGGAAGTTAGGAAGGTAAGTCTTCTTTATGTGCGTCCCTATGAAATCTTTCAAAGGGTTGGTAAGGTTGACAATGAACTAAAAATCCGTAGTGAATTGGCTTCGGTTCATCCGGTTTTCCATGTTTCTATGTTGAAGAAGTGTATCGGTGATCCCGAGTCCATTCTTCCTATTGAGGGTCTTGGTGTCAAGCATAACCTCTATTATGAGGTGATTCCGGTTGAAATACTTGAAATACAAGTAAAGGGGTTAATGAATAAAGAGGTGGTTTCCGTAAAAGTGTTATAGAAAAATCACCTAGTTGAGGGTGCAACATGGGACGCCGAGGCCGACATGAAGTCCCGTTACCCTCATCTATTTGATAAATAAGGTTAGTTACTTTTATTAGTAATGAAAATAATGACTAGAAATTGAAGTTTCTTAATTTTTGGTAAAGTCTTTCAAAATGTGCATTTTTGCTTACCATTACAGTGAGTTTAGAGTGAATTGGTGAATTAAACTTGAAATTTTTCCTTTTGGTTTGTTTGAGTTATGTTGTGCATTTTTGACATGGTGAGTCTTTATGAAAAGTTATGTAACATGTTGATAAGTTGATCTTGTTCTAATTGACTCATGTAAAGTATGTTGAAGTCATGTTGTTATTGTGAGAAGGGAATTCCTCATAATGTGATGTTTGAGAATATTGTGTGGTAATTGATGTTTTTAAATTTGCCTTGTTGAAATGGTATGACTCATGTTGTTATGTATTGTTGATTGGTTGGGCTGCTAGTATTGAGTCTATTCCTTCCTTCAAAAGAATTTTAGTGTCATTCGGGGACGAATGTTCCTAAGGGGGGGATAATGTAACACTTCGAAAATCCATGACATGTCTTAAAGCCTAACATAAGTGTCATGAGGTCTAGACACTGTTTTTAAGTCCATCTTAATGAATACATGTAATTTAGAATGGTTAGCAACCAAAACATCCAAGAAAGTCCGGAAATTTAGTTCAACGAGGTACTAGCGTGTCTTAGCCTATTTTGACTAGCTTTTAGGAGTCGGAAATTCATGAAATTTAGTGGCAAGGTGTATAACATGTGTATAATTTGATTCATGGTCGAAATGCATGGGTACGAATCCCCAAGGATCGACCAAGGGACCTTGAGGAGGACCCTAGAACGTAGGAGGTAACACTGCCTAGGACGGCTCTTGTATGGATCGACGGGGCGTCAATGCCAACCGTCGACCAACACTTAGACAAAATGCTGGATTCCTCGCCTGCACAAGTCTCTGACCGAAACTACAAATGTGCAGGACGGAGAAGGGTTGGTCCATCGACTGACCCACGATCCGTCGATCGTGGTCTCGTCTGTGACACTGCCTAATTCGTGCACGTTTTAACTTAGTTTCATTTAATTAGTTAAGGGGTTAGGTGGTTAGTTAGGGGTTTAAGGGATTCTAATTAAGTTAATTAACCCCCCATATAAAGTCCCCAACCCCATTAGACTAAACACAACTCACAAAATAAGCTTTCTTCCTTCTCTCTTCTTTCTCTCTCTTTTGGAAGACACCATTGAAGAACAATCTAGGGAAGGGTTTTGGGAGATGCTAAAGGAAGATTTCACCATCAAATATTCATCAAACGTTAAGGTATGGAATCTAATTCACCTTTGAGATTTCTTTCCTCAAAGGTCTCATTCAAAGTATTTTCAAAAGTTGAGTTTCAAGTGTGTTTCATCCAATCTTGAAATTAATGTTATGAATTAAATTATTTATGATTCCTTGTGGATATATTGAATATATTAATATATATTTTAACTTAATTATGATAATTCTTGAAGGTTTGGTCTAGTTTGTAGAATATGTCCCTAAACCCTTAACCCTAGGTTTGATTTTGATATGAATTAGGTTGTGTTTGGTTCAATTGACTTGGTTATTGGTCGAATTACTATTAGATGATGTTGTTACACTTATAATGAACAAATTAGGGTGATTTGTAGCCTTTCATTCTAGTCCTTGAGACATGATCTAGGTTATGATAAATTAACCTAATTTTAAGCTTTGATATAGTATTGAATTGTGATGTAGTGATTCTTTTAGCCTTGTGATCATGTTCATTGTTGAATTATGATGAATTTATGACCTAATTGAGTTGAACTAAGGGTTGATGGTAGGACCTTGATAAATAGTTATGAAGGAGACTTGGTAAGTCTTATGATACCTATTCTTTACTTCAATTTGTGGTTAATGGTGATTAAGCCATGATGTTATGTTGGAGTATGATTTATAGTAGTATTGATATGGGTGGTATGATGATGAATTTAAATGTCTTGACTATGGTTGTAAGGTTCATTTAGATGTAAATGTTATAAGGATGGTGATGACTACCAATGTGTATTATTATGAATGAATATGTGAATGTGTTAACCTCACTTATATGAATTGTAATGAAAGGACTATACTCATGCAATTCTTATTGATCTATGATGATTATTATTATACAAGGGATAGACCCTATGACCTAAACTAAGCTATGATTGATAATTTAAGACACTAAATACATTTCAATAAAGGGACCTAGCTTAGCACCGAGTGAACTAGATTGAGGAGTGTCCCTTCCCCATGGGGAAGGTAGGATCACTAATGTACTCTTGAGATTGGAGACTATAATGGATGTAGCATAAATAGGGTCCCATAATATCTCCTAGTTCTTGAACTATGTTGCCTCCATAGGAATACTAGCTAGTGGATCCACGTCGTTGCTATGTTCATGTTTTAGGTACTTCTTTGGCAAGTAGTCCACATTCTTTCGGTGTAGGGTTACATCACATCGGATTCCACACATAGCTCTTGTGGTTTATTTCGGTTAAGACAAGTGTTTCCTAAACTAAAATGAAGAAATAAAGTATAAACTAGCTAGGGTGACTTCAGAGGTTTGACTTTGCTTAGGTAGCGGTATGGGACTATACCTATGCCTCGCACTAGTTTGCCTTGATGGAAGCTTTAGGAAGTTGATATTATATATGTATATGCTAATGATGTGAATGATGATAATATGTTGACTTTACATGTAAATAATATCATGTGGTGATGGTTATTCTTATGGACATGTATTTGGTCTATATTGTTAAGGTATGATGTTATGTGTTCTAAAAGGTTATATTATGTCAAGTTGGAAATTGGTTATGGATTCTTGTTGGGTTTCTTGATTAAGGTTATGGGGCTTTTCTTTGTTATTGCATTTGTCGACTTGATAAGGATTCATGAGTATTTGTCTTGCTTATTATACTATTATAAACTCTTATTCATGCTTGTGATTTTATTCCTTGATGATAGGATTGTAGTAGATAACGGGTTCAAGTATGTTGATATGCATATTACTTACTTTGCCTTAATGAATATGTCTTGTTGCTTGGTATGATTTGCTTTACTATGCATAAGACTTTAAAAGGATTAAATGGCATGATTTAACTAAATGTCCTTTTTAGCATGTTTTGATCTTATATGTGCATATGGTCTCATACTTAGTACAAGTGGCGTACTAACCCCATTTTCTCCCTTTTCCCAAAAATTTTAGGTTTTGGTCATTGAAGGCTCATTCGAGACGACTTGAAGAAGACTCGGATATTCTCTACCATCCAAGTGGCTAGGTCCTCACTTTTCAAGGGTGATGCCGATATTTAGCTCATAGAGTTGCTTTACTTTTAAGACTCTTCTATTCATTTTATTTCAATTTTAGTACGATTTGTATAAGCCTATATATGTATCCTTTACGATGATGATAATTATATGTTATGTGTATGCAGAGGTCTATTTAAACCTCAATGTAGAAGTAGTAAGAGTTTTAATTTCTCCATATTTTTTACCTATGAATGTAATAATGTAAGACTAAGAGGCTATTCGTAGTCCTCAAAGAGGACGACGACGTCGATTACGTCTAGGGGGTAAACCCGGATGTGACACCCTGATTTTTAGAGAAGTTTTGCAAAAATGTGCATTTTTGGTGTCATTACTGTGAAGTTACAGTGAAATATGCATATTGACTTTAAATTTTGCAATTCTTCTTGTTTTGAGTCATTTTATGCATTTTGATATGATGAGTCTTTATGAAAGGATATTGAGCATGTTTTTAAGTCGAGTTTTAGAATAATTGACTCATGAATGGTATAGTGAGCCATGTTGTTGTAAGAAAGAAAATTCCTCATAATGCGATTGAAACCTTATTGTGTGATAATTGAAGTTTGAATTGCTTTGTGAAAATGATATGATTGATGTGGTAACTCATGTTGTTATGTATTATTGAATTGTTGGGTTTCTAGTCTTGTCTCTGTTCCTTCCTTACAAAAGATTTTATTGTCATTCAGGGAAGAATGTTCCTAAGGGGGGGGGGAGGGATAATGTAACACTTCAAAAATCTAAGACGTGTTCTAGAGACTAACATTAGTGTCAAAAGGTTTAGACACTGTTTTAAGGTCTAGTTTTAGTGTATGTAAGTCATTTAGGAAGTTTAGAAACCAAAACGTCAAGAAACGTCCATGACATCCGTAAACTAGTTCAAGGAGGTACTAGTGTTCCTTAGCCTATTTGACTAGCTTTTAGGAGTCGCAAAATGATGAAAATTGTTGGAAGAGTGTCTAACACATATTAGAGTTAGTTTGTAGTCGAAAAGTCTGGGCACGACTCCCTAAGGAAAAACTAAGGTCCCTTGAGGAGTACCCTTGCAAAAGTGACTAAAACGTGTCAATAGACAGAGTCACCAACGGATGCCACAGACGGACTGTGCTCCAATCGACGGGGAGTCTATTTCCTTTGTTAATGGACACTTAGAATATTTGTCCAAGGTCCTTTTTTGACAACTCTCTGAAATTAGCGACGGATGTGCACCACGGAGGGAGCAGTGCCCATTGATGGACACACGATCCATCGATCGTGGTCTCGTCTGTGAGGGGATGGTTTTGCTGCACGTTTTATAATTAATTCATTTAAATAGTTGTCTTAGTTAGGAGTTTAATTAGGGATTAGGTTAGGTATAATTAAGTTAATTAACAAACTATATAAATCCGCTAAGCTAATTAGACTAACCTAAGCTCTCATAATTTAAAAAACCCAAACTCTCTTCCTTCTATCTTCTTTCTCTCTCAAGTTGAAGAACTACATAGAAGACAAGGTCAAGGTGGGTTCGAGGGCTATAATAACCAAGATTTCTCCATCAAACTTCATCGAACATTTAAGGTATGGGATTCCATTCACCTTTGGGACTTCTTTCCCCAAAGGGTTCCAGCAAATTGATTTCAAAAGTATGAAATTCAAGTGGGTCTTTTCCAATGAAAAAATTGATCTTGTGAATAACTTTGTTTATGATAGATTAACATGTAGTATAATTAAATTATATTATTTCTTGATGGATTGGTCTAGTTTGTAGAAGTTGACCTATTACCTTTAACCCTAGGTTGTGATCTTAATATAAATTGTGTAATGTTGGTTCAATTGACTTGGTTATTGGTTAATTTACTACTACATGACGTTATTGTATCAATTATGAATAGATTAAGATGAATTGTAGTCCAATTATGCTAGTTATTGAGTAATTTATCTAGATTATGAATTTTACCTAAGTCTCTTAGCTTAAACTATGAACTAGTGATGAATTGTGATGTAGTAATTCAATTGGCCATGTTATAATGTTGGTTATTGTTGGGTGATGATATTACACCCATATTGGGGTGAGTTAAGGTTTGGTGTTAAGACCTTGAAGATGGATTATGAAGGAGACTTGGTAAGTCTTGTGATCCCTATTCTTTACTTCAATTGTGGTTACTTGAGATTAAGTGATAATGTTGCATTGAAGTATATCTTGTATTAGGATTGATAGGGTTGGTATGATGTTGAATTGTAATGTCTTAACTATGGTTTTGTGAGGTGTTGGCTAAGATGTAAATGTTATAAGGATGGTGATAATTACCAATGTGCCTTATCATGAATGATGATGTAAATGTGCTAACCTTAGTTGTATAAATTGTAATGAAAGGACTATACTCATGAAATTCGTATTGAGCTATGCTGATGATGATTATACAAGGGATAGACCCTATGACGTAAACTATGTTATTATTGTTAATAAAGGCCTAAGGACATTTCAAAATGGGGCACTAGCTTAGCACTGAGTGAACTAGAGTGAGGAGTGTCCCTTCCCACATGGGAAGGTAGGATCGCTAAAGTACTCGTGATATTGGAGACTATAATGCATGTAGCAAAAATAGGGTCCCAATTATATGTTCTAGTTCTTGAACTATGTTACCCCCATAGGAATACTTGCTAGTGGATCCACGTAGTTACTATGTTCATGTTTTGGTACTACCTTGGCAAGTAGTCCACTTTCCTTCGGTGTATGGTTCCATGACACCGGATTCCACATTAGCTCATGTGGTCTATCTCGGTTAAGGCAAGATATTCCCAAAAGGTAAAATGAACTAAAGGAATGAACTCTAACTAGGATGACCTAAGGGGTTTAACTTAGTCTAGGTAGGGGTATCTGACTCTTCCTAAGCATTGCACTAGTTAACCTTGAGGGAAGTCTTGGGAGGATGTTCTTATATATGGATATGCTTATAATTGTACATGATATGTATATGATGATCTTGCTCATTGATGATACTACATGATGATTGGTTTCACTTATGAGCATGTGTTGATCTACATTGCAAAAGTATGATTATATGTACTCTTAAATGATATGCTATGTGAAGTGCGAAATTAGTCATGGTTCATGTTGGGTTACTTTATTGAGTAAGGTTATGGGGATTTTCTTGGTCATTGAACTTGTTGACTTAATAAGGGTTCATGGGTAATTGTCTTTCTTTGGTTATTTTGTCATGAACTCTTGTCTATGCGTGTTGCTATTATAACTTCATGATATAGTTGTCTTGACCAAGTGTTCAATTATGTGGTTTGTATGTTGGCTTGGCTAGTTTTAGGATTGTTGGTCTTGTGATGTACATGCTTTTGACTTAATGATATGTAATATTGATTGGTATGGTCTTCTTGAATATGCATAAGGCTTTCTAAAAGTAAAATAACATGTTTTAATGAAATGTCCTTTTTTATGATGATATGATATTATATGTGCATATGGTCTCATACTTAGTACAACTGGCGTAATAACCCCATTTTCTCCCTTTTTCCCAACATTTTAGGTTCCGGTCGTTGAAGGGCTTTTGATATGACTTTGAGGAAGACTTTGAAATTCTCAATCATCTAAGTGGGTAGGTCATCACTTTCCGAAGGCAATGTCAATATCAAGCTTATGAAGTTGTTTTAGTTTTAAGACTTTTAGGTTCTTTCCTTTTTCACTGGAGTACTAATTGTATAACCTATATGTGTCTCTTTCAAATTGATGTATGGGCTAGACCCAAATTGTTTTAATCTTGTTAGATGGTTATGAGAGACGACGACCGTTTGAGACTATGTTATATCTTATGTACACTTATGTGCAATAAAAGTAGAAGACTATGTAATCTTTCTATACGAAGGGTCTATGTAGACTCGATATAAATAATATATTTATGTAGAGGTCTATGTAAACCTCTATGTAGAAGTAATGAAAAGTTTTAAATTTTTCCGCACTTTGACCTTTGAATGTAATGATGTATGCTAAGAGGCTAGTATTAGTCCTCAAAGAGGAAGACGACGCTGGTTACGTTTAGGGGGTGCTCCCGGATGTGACAGTATCCTTATCATAATCTCACATTAACATATTCATAGCCCAACATATATAAATAGAAACATCATACATACTTCAATAGCATTTTATATGCTAACATAAACATCATAGATTAATCACGACTTTAGAAGACTAACATCTTGCTTCCAAGAACCTTTATCAAGAACGTATGTTCAATATAAAACAGTCATCTAACAAAATAGTGAAGTACTCAATAGCATAATCCATACCAACTCTTCAAGTCATAGACAAGACCAATTTGTAATTAGGAATAAGGGAAAGGTTCATTAATGAGATTTCATTCAAGTCATAGTTCCAATACCGATGTTTCATGTTATCAAGTAGTACATATAACCCAATAAAAACCATAATTTATAGAATGAACATGTTTCACACGAAATTCAAACATTCCAAGTCAAATACCCAACAATACATTCTTAATTAACCACAGAAAATCATTATACTTTATCAAAAATCATAAATCTAGAGTTAGGAAGAAAACCCATTTTGTAGAGTAAAATCCCTAGGAGTTGAATTCTTGAAAAACATCTTTGAAAGGACCTATTGGGGAAAGGAAACCCTAAGAGTGAAAAACAGATATCTTATTGACGAATAATCCACGAATTTGGATTGATAAACTTGAAGTCTTCATCTTTTTCCTTAAGATTTTCTTGTTCTTCAATGGGGGTTTTAAAAGAGAGCGTTCTTGATATATATGAGAGAAATTCGTTTGTTATGATTTGAAATGTGTAATAGTGGTCTAAAACTAACCTAAAATCATTATAAAAGTCGTCCCATAAAATACCCAAATGACCCTTCACTTAAAAGGGTCTTTTTGTGAAGTTAAATTACCTAAAAATATGACTTTAACGAATATGAGAAGTGACTACGCGTCGCGAGGCCAATTCCCATTATTTTTTTCTAAATTTTGGGTCGAGAAAGTGATCCTCGTGAAAGATCCGCGTCGCGAGGCTGCCTCACAATTCTTGAGGCAGTGAACCTCGTGTGGGTTGCCCGTCGTGCAGAAGCCCCTTGGTTCTTGACTCTTGCAGGCTGCTTTGGATGCCTGCTTACCGATGTTGGGGTCCTCCTAAAGGACCCTTCAGGTGGTAAAAATAGAAAAATACTCTCGGTTCTCCTAAGGCGATTTAAGATTTTCGTGCAAAGAACAGGGTGATATTCGTAGATTCAATTCTACAATAAGGTATGGGTTTCTCTCTTGTATTCAATTCCCTAGGAGGATTTTCAAACGTTTTGAATTCAAGAAAACCAAAACTAGGGTTGTTCCCAATGAAACTGTCGAATGTTCATCTCCCTAGTTCTCCCTATTTCCGATTCTAGTAGTATGTATAATGTAAATCTCAAGCATGTTGTTTGTATGCGGCCCTAACTGATCATTATATGTAGGTTTCTGTGATTTGATAATGTCGAATGAGACCTATAGGTTAGATCCGTATGATTAGAGTATCATTTACATGAGATAAGAAATGTTGTCATTCCTAATTGTGTTCGAGAAGATGAAATTGTTATAAATTGTTTATGAAATTCAGTTTACTGTTGAAAGGAATGAAGGTTTCGATTACTGTGTGTGTTCACAGTAGATATGTTTGTAAGTGTTTGGAATGCAGTGTTTCCAAGAAGAAATAAGAATAAGAATCAAAGCTAGTTAATGAATCTTCAATGCCAAATAAACTTTATAGCTTGGCCAAACTAAGCACTGAATTGTTCTTATAAGCTAATCAAATGTTAAAAGTTGGCTTGCTTAAAATGATGAGATTAAGATAGCATATACATGAAGTTAATTGACTTGGCTTGTGATAATATCATGACAAGTGTTTAGTGAAAGTTTGGTTTATGTCAAAAAATTGGCCAGCAACATTATTTCCAAAATATGTAATTGAATTGGCCAATGACTAAGTCATACCAATCTTATATGGACAATGTAAATTATGATATTTGTTGTAAGGACAAATACATGTTAAAGATTGACTTGACTAGATGTAACTCAATGAACTCATAACCTAGGGTATACCAATGATTGGGACAAGTCCCAACATACCCTATCTAAATGAACTTGTGAACATAGTAGCACATTAAATAAGTCCTTATAACTGTCATAAATAATGGTACAAGACTACCAAATAACATTGAACAAGATAAGGTGAGTAATTAAATAGCTAAAAGCTTATGAGTTATGAAATTGACCTAGAATGGGGTGTTAAAGGAAGTGAGACAAGTCTCACTTGCACCTAAACAATTATGTCAAAGATACTCACATAAGAGGGTGTTAGAAATCGTGAGACAAGTCTCATTCACAGCATGATGATAATGTAAGATTTAAGTTCATATTCATCAAGTATAGAAAGGGATGACAAGTCATCCATTGAGCTAAGATACCTCATACGAGAAGAAAGATTCAATAGTGTATGAGTCAACTCTAAAAGTTGTAAAGTATAATAAATTGAGTTAAGCACCGATAGACTAGTAATGAGCTTGTGCAAACACATGTAAGACTCATGAGATGAGACTACCACCAAGGTGTATAAGGGTATCCAAATTCTCCTAGTCTTTGAACTATGTCGCCAGCATAGGTTACTAGCTAGTGGATCCACCTAAGAAAGCTAGGATGCATTCGGTTTCACTTTCGATGGTGAAGCACCTCTTTTCAGTGTGGGAAAGACACTGGATTTCATATTTTCTCACATGATATATGTCGGTGAAATGCTAAAGATTTCTTTAGGAAAGTAATAAAGAAAGAAAGAAAGAACTAGGAAGATGAAGGGTGTTCGGATAGGATGACCAAAGGGTGAGGTTAGACTAAGTAATGATGTAAGTCATTCTTAGTCATTGCACAGAAAGATCCCAATGGAAGTCTTAAAAGAATATCCTAAGTCAACCTAGTATGTTCAAAGTGAACATGAGATCAAAGAATAAGAAATGTAAGTTCAAATTGAACTAAGTAAGCAAAAGCATAAGAATATCAAATCATAAGTGTTTGATAAAAATGAAGTTTTAACAGTTATTGGTTTATGCCAATAAAGAGAGCAAAACATAATGACTCATCAATTGGAGTATGACTATATGCCCCAACATCTTTATATTATGCAAATGATCAAAGAATGGGCATAGCCAATAAAGATTGGATTATAAAGACTTTATTCCCAATTTAACAATAATGGAAAGAACAACTTGTGAGTAGGGTAGTCAAATCATTTCCTTAGTCTTTTGGATTACTTACTTGATTCATCGTAGCAATGGGACTACAATCATTGCACTCGTAAGTAAAACATATGACCAAAGGAGATCATTGAACTACACACAAAAAAAAAAAACTGAAAAATAAACTAAGTGTGGAAGAGGGATGCTCTCGGCCTAAGGGGAGCAAAAATATTAAATTTTGCTTGAGTTGTTCTAATATTATGTTCATGATTCCAAGGTCTTATGTTCATATAGAAAATGAGTTGTGTGCTTTAAATGTATGAAAATATGTCATATTCATAGCATGATTCATAAATAAAGAATTAGGAAAGTGAAGTGACTTCACTTTCCAAAAAGTGCATGTGGCTATAGGAAGAGATTTTCTTGATCATGAATAGTCCTTATGTGTTTATGTACATGCACCCATACTTAGTACAAGTGTGTACTAACCCATATACAATTACTATTTTTATATGTGCAGGTCCTTGAAGAAGATTGAAGATCAGTTGAAGCTGTTTGGACTAGTACCTCCAGACTTTGGTAGGTCCTCTTGAGTTCTAGGATACCTACGCTTTATTTTCTAGGTTTAGTAGATTAGACATAGCTAGTGGATGTTGTCCCTAGTGTTTCCTTTCAAACATTGTTCAAGCTTTTGTATTAAGGACGATTTGGTAACTATTAATGATATTATGAATTCTTCATTTCAATTGTTCAATATGTTAATAGATGGTTGTTTATTTTGAGCTGTTAGTATATTACTCTTATGCAAGAAGTAGTCCATCTTCTTTCGTTGTAGGGTTCCATGACACCAGATTCAACATTAGCTCATGTGGTCTATGTCGGTTATGTCAAGATGTTCCCAAAAGGTAAAATGAAGTAATAACGTGAACTCTAACTAGCATGACCTAAGGGAATTGGCTTAGTCTAGGTAGGGGTATGGGACTCTACCTATACACTGCACTAGTTAGCCTTGAGGGAAGTCTTAGATGGATGTTCTTATGTGCTTATATGCTTATAAATGTAAATGATATGTATATGTTGATCTTACATGTTTATGAAACTATGTGAATCACTTATGAACATGTGGTTGGTCTCTGTTGCTAAAGTAAGATGATATCTAATCTTAATGATATAGTATGAAAATGTTGGGCATTGCTTGTATACTTATTGGGTTTACTTGGTTGGGTAAGGTTATGGGGCCTTTCTTAGTCATTGCACTAGTGGACATAATGGGTGTGTATGAGTGATGGTCTTGCTTAGGTTATGATGTTATGAACTCTATTGCATGCTTGTTGATATTATAACTTTATGATATAGTTGTCGTTATTACGTGCTCAATTATGTTGATATGCCTGTTGACTTGACTAGACTTGGTATTGTTAGTCTTGTGATGTACATGGTTTTCACATAAGGAATATGTTCTTATTGACTTGTATTGGTTCTTAAATGTTCATAAGGTGTTTCTAAAGTGAGTTTGCATGCTTTTGAATAAATGTCCCTTTTTGGCATGATTTTTATGTTGTGTATGCATATGATCCTATACTTAGTACAAGTGATGTGCTAACCCCATTTCTCCCTTTTTACCCAACATTTTAGGTTTCAGTCGTTGAAGTATTCGTGACCACTTTGAAGGAAGGCTTGGAATAATTCTCCAAGAGTGGGTATGTCCTAAAGTTCAAGGATGATGCCTTGTTAGTACTCTAGCTATGGTTCTTTATTATAGTCTAAAGACGATAATTTCATTCTACTTTTTCAAAGATATTGTTGTAAGCCCTATGTGGCATTTATACATTGTGTAACGGTGTATGCCCATGTTGATTCAACTCTGTTTAGATGGTTTAATATGAGACATCCGTTTTAAGACTATGTTATGTATTATATATGTATGTACCATAAAAGTAGATGGCTATGTAATCTTCTTATACGAAGGGTCTATGAATACTCGATATGAATATAATATGTGTAAGCGAGAGGTCTAAGTAAACCTGATGATGTAGATGTAGATGTAAAGTTTTAAATGTTTGTCACATCCAGATAGCACCCCCAGATGTGACCGGCATTGTCGTCCTCTCAGAGGACACAGAGAATCCATTAGCATTCGTCAAAAAAAGTCATCAGTTAAAATTGCGAAAAAACTTAAAACTTTTGCATTCTATGTAAAGTTTACTTACACTTCATACTTAACAATCATGAAAACATACATAGCGATAGTCTATAAACTGTCTCACATAAAAATAATCTAAGGAATACGAGTCTAGACTTATCACATAAAAGTCAATAGGTCATATAAGCCTTAATACAAAAGAATCCAAAGAACATAAAACGGAATCAAGAGAATTATTAAGAACTACTAAAATCTTTATAAGCTAGAATAGCAAAAAAAAAAGTATCCCCGAGCATGAGGACCTACCAACACTTGGAGAAAGAGTTCAAGCTTCTTCAATCGACCCTCTTAATCTTCAACGGTCGGACCCCTACAATTGTAGTAATATAAAGTAAGGGGTTAGTACGCCACATATACTAAGTATGTGTATATGCACATAACAGTTATGGACATGCATGAAATGGATAATTTCGTAGAAAATATGCTAAATCATTTGGAATCCTTTGGTGCACATATAATAGAGCATATACAAGATAAGGATCACAATCAACATAAAGCATGGTCATAGTCAAAGACATAATTTCACAAAGTCATATTAACATTTCATGTTAAATAGTGCATATCAGCTTACAATGCAAACACCTCCCAGTCATCTTATCCCAAGTCTACAAGTGCAATGATCATGTGAAGCCCCATAACCCCACATATCCAAGTAAACAAGATAGGATACCATAAGTAAAGCTTTGATTCATACAACATATATAATGAGTAGTCATCACCACATATAACAATATAGACCAATAACATGTTTATCAACATAGCCAACATCATATAAGAGTAACATCAAATATTATAAGCATTGTACATTTCATATCATCTTATTACATAGAAACAATCTCCTCGAACTTTTATTAGAGTCAACTTGTGCAATATCTAGGTAGAGTACCATACCCCTACCTATACTAATTAAACTCGTCAAGTCATCCTAGTCAATGTTCATTTACTTGTCTTTCATTTTACTTCAGGGAACAATCGCCTTAACCGACATTAGACCATGTGAGCTTGTAACATTTCGGAAAATTACATGTCTAATGAAGATCCCAATAGGTCTTTAAGAATGTGTATTTGGGGTACATATGAATCTCAATGCCCAATATTGAGAAATATTGGGCATAATATAGAAAATTGGCTAAGGGGTATTAGCGAATTTCTATATAATGCCCAAATAAGCAAAATATTGGGCATACTAGAAAATATAGGCTTAAAGTTCTGTTAGCTAATTTTCTAACATTAATGAGCTTGTTTAAGAAATGTACCTGCAATAAATTCCCGAAGCTAAAAACATATGTTTCATAGTATTTGCAATAATAGATATGAGGCATCCATGTGTCAAGCCTTGGCATCATAGCACATGACTACTTAAAATGGTCATGTAGATTAAGTAATGCCCAAGGACATAGTGAGGATCCTTGGGACAATAAGTTAACATTCCAAATGAGCCATCAACCATAGTTAGTTAGGAAAGTACAACTAACACATGTGCAAGCACATGTGCAAGACATGTGAAAATCGGCGAAGGGAGGGGACCACTCTAACCAAATTCGGTTAGGGCGGTTAGGGGAAGCATGTGCGGACGGGTCTCTCCACGTGGGGCCTACTGCCCTAACCAACTCTAGACTCTAAACAACTGTCCTAACAAGCTAATTAACCTAGGTCTAACTGAAATGGACCAACTAGTGCACCCGACAACCTAAGACTAAACCGGGTGACACTAACCTAGTAACTAGTTAAAGAGACAACCTATTACCTAACCTAGGATGGTCCAAAAGGGTTAGTTATGGTCCAAAAGACTTAGGGGTATTTTAGTAATTACCCTAGGTCCCTTAATTAATCAAATTAAGGATTTAATTAATTAATAAAAATTCCAAATGTTGATCGAAACCATAGTCAACACCAATTTCCAGATTTTCGGTCAAGTCAACATTCTCCTATGTTTAGTCAACTTAGGAGGGGCGTTTCGGTAATTAACTAATTTATTTATTTAATTAACTAAATTAGCCTAAGTTGAATGAGTCAAGATCAGTTCCTAAACCTAAAAACTCACTATCAAACACTTAGAAAACAAGACGCTAAAGCAATAAGAAAAAAGGCAGAAAGTTCATCGACGTTCTTAGGCGAATTCAAGTGTTCTTCAAAGTTTCGTTCAAGGTGGTATTAATAGATTAACTTCTACATAAGGTATGGGTTTCTCTACTGGAATTCTTTCTCCAAGAGTACTTTCCATCATCGTAATCCATGAAGTCTCAAAACTAGGGTTGTTTCCCAAGTTTCTTGTTGACGTCCTTTTCCCTAGTATCCTTGTTACAATTTAAATGATATATAGATTAGTCTTGATCATGTTGTTGGTATATGGTGCTGGCTGATCTTAATGTGTAGGGTTCTTTATTTGTAAATGTCAAATGAACCTATGAATTGTACTCGTATGATGTTAAGTGTTCCTTACGTGAATTAAAGAATGATGCTATGTTACATTGTGTCTGAAAATGTTAAGTGTTGATGTGTTACGGTCCTATGTGTAGTTACTGTTAACGTGACTTGATGAGAATGTTATGTTCATTAAAGGGTTAATATGGTGCTATCCGAAATTGCTTATCATGTTATGCTTAACTATGATGTAAGGTTGGCTTAAAAGATCTCCATGAAATCACATTTGAGTGAATGTTTGGCTTAAGCCAATAAAAATGGCTAACACTACATTATCCAAACTATTGAATGAAATTGGCAATAATGTTATATTTAAATGATTAAAAGATTGGCTAATGAATAATGTATCCCAAATTAAGCATGAATGGATGTATCTTTGGCTTGTGCCAACAAAGATGGCTATGAAATCGTTTCCCAATTGTTTAGGCCAATACTAAATTATATGCCAATCATATGTAGTAAATGTTTTGAAATGATAAAATAAGCACATCTAAAGTAATTCAATGAATCCATATCCAAGGGCATGTCATTCATTGGGACAAGTCCCAATATGATTTAAACGAAGGAACTATGAACATATGTAACTCATTGAATGAAGTTCTCATTGTCCATAGACGATGATATGAAGCTATCAAACGAACGTAAGCAAGTAAAGTGAGTATTAACATAACTAAATATGTCTAAGTTAATAAAGTGACCAGAATGAGGTGTTAAAGGAAGTGAGACAAGCGTCACTTACACCTAAGTTACTATGTTAAAATACTCACAAAAAAGGGTGTTAGAACGTGTGAGACAAGTGTTATTAACACCAAAGATGTTATGTAAGGACAATTAAGATTTCATCAATGTAAAGAAAAGGATGACAAGTCATCAATAGAGTAAATAAACCTCAATCTAGAAGCAAGCTTCGATAATGTTTGAGTAAACTCTAAAAGATAAGAAGATAAAGAAAGTGAGAAAAGCACCGATAGACTAGCTATGAGCTCGTGCTTTCACGTGTAAGTCTCATGAGATGAGGCTACCACCGAGGTGCATAATTAGTCACCACATATCTCTTAGTATTCAAACTATGTCTAGACAACATGGGAACTAGCATGTGGATTCCAACTAAAAGAGCAAGGTATGTTTCGATCTCACCTTAGCCAGTGAAATCAACTATTTTCGGTGTGGGGTAGACACTGTACTTCATGTTTATCTCACATGATCTATGTATGCTAATGATAAAAAAGAATGTTCTTGGATCACTATAGCTGTGAGACACCCCTTTCGATGTGGGGTAAACACTTGACATGGATTCACTTTAGCCGGGAGTCACTCCTTTTTGGTGTGGGAAATACATTGGATTTCATGTTAGTTCACATGATCTACATTCATTTTTATTGGTGAATCACCTCTTTTCGGTGTGGGGAAGACACTGTATTTTATGTTAGCTCGCATGATCTTAATTCTAAAGATGTCTCTAAGAAAGCAAGAAAGAAAGAAGATGGAATGTATGTTCAATGTGAGCTAAGAAAGTAAGAGCTTAAGAATATCAATCGTCAGTGTTTGATAAGAATTAAGTCTTCAAAAAATAATGGGCATAGAAAATAATGACTTCTTTAAGGAAATAACAAGAAAGAAGAGATGTAAGTTCCATGCGAACTAAGAAAGTAAGAGCTATGAATGCCAATGTTGATAAGAATGAAATTTAAAAAGTTAATGGCTTGATCCAAATCAAGATATATGCTTCATTATCTTCACATTAAGAAAATGATCATAGCCAACAAGATTGTCTTATAATGACTTCTTATATTATGAAAATGATCATAGCCAAATAAGATTGGCTTATAATGACTTCTTATATTATGCCAATAAAGGGGAGCAAAACATAATGAAAAATCAATGCCCTATAATCTTTATAGTATGCAATGATCAAATAGTGGGCATAGCCAACAATCATTTATATCATGCAAATGATAAAATAATGGGCATAGCCAACAATGAATTCAAATATTATACAAGATGATCAAATAATGTATATAGCCAATAAAGATTGGCTTATAAAGACTTCATTCCCAGAGTAAACAAGATCATAAGTTTTAATTATATGCCCCATGAACTGTACATATTATGCAATCAATTAAAGAATGGGCATAGCCAATAAATGTTGGCTTATAAATATATTCATGCCCAATTTAAAAAGAATGGAAATTCAAATTTGTGAGTAGGGTAGTCAAATCATTTCCTTAGTCCTTCATATTACTTACTTGATTCATTGTAGGTATAGGACTACAATGAATCATTGCACTTGTAAGTAAAACATAGGATCAAAGGAGATTATTGAATTACACAACAAGAAGAAGAAAAAGACTAAAAAATAAACTAAGTATGGAAAGGGAGCTCTCGGGTTTAGGGGTATCAAATTACAAAATCTTCGCTAGAGTTGTTCTAAAATTATGGTTATGATTCTAAGGTCTTGTGTTCATATAGAAAATGAGTTTTGTGCTTTGAATGCATTAAAATACGCTATGTTCATACCATAATTGACACATAACGAATTAGGAAAGCCTAGTAATGTCACTTTCAAGAAATGACATGTTGTTTAGGAAGAGCTTTTCTTGATCATGCATAGACTTATGTGTATGTGTGCACACACCATACTTAGTAAAAGTGTGTACTAACCCTATACATTTAGTATTTTTATAGGTGCAGGTCAGAGGGGAGGTTGAAGACTAATTGCAGCGGTTTGGATTAAGCGATCTCAAGACCTTTGGTAGGTCATCTTGATTTCGAGGATGCTACATATATATTCTAGCATTAGTACTTTAGACATAGCTAGAGGATGTTGTACCTAGCGTTTCTTTCAGACATTTATTCGAAGCTTTGTATTAAGGCCATGTTTGGCAAACTATTATGATATATTTATTCTTCTTTGGAATTGCGTAATCTATTGTAGATGGTCATTTAATTGAGCTTATAGTATATGAATTTATGAAAAGATTATATAAAGTCTATGTACACTTCATTAAGTTTTAAAAGTTTTAAATTTTCCTCAAATTTAACTATATTAATGTGATGAAAGCTAAGAAGAGGCTTGTCTGCGACCTCTGAGAGGTCAACGACGCCGGTTTCAATCCGGATTCCAGAATCCGGGTCGTGACAGAGCTATACATGAAATCCGGTGTTATGAAACCCCACACCAAAAGAAGGTAGTCTACCGGCCAAAGTAGAACAAAACATGACGTAGCTTTTTAGGTGGATCCACTAGCTAGTATCCTATGGTGGAAACATAGTTCAAGAACTAGGAGATATATTAGAGACCATAGTTTCACATTACATGGCAGTCTCTATCTCATGAGATTCATTGTGAACCTACCTTTTAACGAGGTAAGGGACATATCTCATATGTAGTTCACTCAGTGTTAAGCTAAAGTACATTTTTTGAATAACCGTTAAGTCATCATTTATTTATAAAACTTATCATACGTCATAAGCTCTTTAGGTTTAGATGAGAGTTTCCTTTCATCACAACCCTTAATTTGTGATATTAACATATCATAATTATCTTGTGTAAGGCATACAAGAGAACATCATAAACTTGCATTATCATATCTGTAACACTTCAAAAATATAAGACGTGTTCTGGAGCCTAACATAAGTTTAAAAATGTTTAGACACTGTTTAAGGTCTATTTTATTGTATATAATTCATTTATGAAGTCTAGAAACAAAATTTCAAGGAACATCCATGACATCCGGAAACTAGTTCAATGAGGTACTAGTGTGCCTTCGCCTATTTGACTAGCTTTTAGGAGTCGGAAAATGATGAAAATTGGTGGAAGGGTGTCTAACACGTATTATTGTTAGTTCGTATTTGAAACGTCCAGGCAAAACTCCCCAAGCACCATCTAAGGTCCCTTGAGGAGGACCCTTGCAAAAGTTACTAAAAGTTGTTAATAGACAGTGTCACCAACGGATGCCACAAATGGACCGTGCTCCAATAGACGGGGCATCGATTGCCTCCAATGATGGACACTTAGTATATTTGTGCAAGTTATTTTTTTGACAAATCTCTGAACTTAGCGATGGATGTTCAGCACGGAGGGAGCAGTGCCCGTCGATGGACATAAGATCCGTCGATCGTGGTCTCGTCTATGAGGGGCTAGTTTTGCTGCACGTTACTAATTAATTCATTTAATTAGTTGGATTATTTAGGAGGTTAATTAGGGTTTAGGGGAGGTCTAATTAAGTTAATTAACAACCTATATAAAGCCCCTAATCTAATTAGGGTGAGAGGTGAGGATATTCCAAAGATGGCATTTCGAACTAGATATGGGCACTATGAGTTCTTAGTAATGTCATTTGGTCTCACTAATGCTCCTGTGGCATTTATCTACCTAATTAATAGGGTGTTTCAAAGCAACCTAGATTAATTTGTCATTGTCTTCATTGAAGACATCTTTGTATATTCAAAAAATGAGGGTGATCACATGGGTCATTTGTGGGTTGTATTGCAAACCCTTAAAGAACATCAATTGTTTGCCAAGTATAGCAAATGTGAATTTTGGTTTAGGTCGGTGGTATTTCTTGGTCATATCATCTCTAGTGAGGGAGTTGAGGTTGATCCAAGGAAAATGAAGGTGGTGAAAAGTTGGCCTAGACCATTGACTTAAACCGACATTAGGAGTTTCTTGGGTCTAGCGGGTTACTATAGGAGGTTTGTGGATGTTTTTGAGTCCATTGCATTTCCCTTGACTACTTTGACCCAAAAGAGTAAGAAGTTTGAGTGGTAAGAGTCTTGTAAAAAGAGCTTCCAAATCTTAAAAAATAGGCTTACTTCCGCTCTGGTGTTGACTTTACCGGAGGGTACAAAGGGATTTCTTGTGTATTGTGATGCATCCCGAATGGATTTGGGGTGTGTGCTTATGCAACATGGTAAAGTGATTGCCTATGCTTCTAGAAAACTTAAGGTGCAATAGAAGAACTATCCCACTCATGACCTTGAGTTAGCGGCCGTAGTGTTTACCTTGAAAATATGGAGGCATTACTTGTATGGTGGTCATGTTGATGTGTTTACCGACCATAAGAGTGTCTAATATGTGTTTACTTAAAATGAGTTGAATCTCCGACAAATAAAGTGGTTAAAATTGTTAAAAGATTATGACATGAGTGTTCTCTATCACCCCGGCAAGGCCAATGTGGTGGCGGATGCTCTAAGTCCTACGACCATCGGAAGTGTGTCTCATGTAGAGGAAGCCAAGAAAGACCTAGTGAAAGATGTTCATCGGTTGGCTAGGTTGTGTGTTAGATTGGAAGGTTCTCCAAATGGTGGTGTGATGGTCCATCATAACTCGAAATCATCCTTGGTTGTTGAGGTGAAGTCCAAAAAACACCTTGATCAACCATATATGGAGTTGAAAGAATCGGTCCTTGGTAAGTTTAATGAGTCATTCTCCTTAGGTGAGGATGGTGTTTTGAGGTATCAAGGGCGGTTGTGTGTTCCTAATGTTGATGATTTGAGGAACCGAATTCTTGAGGAAGCTCTTGGATACCGTTATTACATTCATCCGGGGTCAACAAAGATGTATCATGAACTTAAAGATGTATATAGGTGGGAAGGCTTGAAAAGGGACATAGCGGAGTTTGTTGCTAAATGTCCAAATATCCAACAAGTGAAAGTTCAACATCTAAAACCGGGTGGCTTACTACAAGAAATCCAAATTCCTACTTGGAAGTGGGAAGACATAAATATGGATTTTGTGGTAGGTTTGCCTAAAAACTCAAAAACAATATGACTCCATATGGGTGGTGGTGGATAAGTAGACTTAGTCCGCTCATTTTATTCCCGTCAAGTCTACTTATTCGGCAGAAGATTATGCAAAGATCTTCATAGATGAGATTGTGTATCGCCATGGTATTCTGTTATCCATCATATCGGATAGGGGTGCACAATTCACATCTAGGTTTTGGAGGTCATTTCAAGAAGGATTGGGTACTAAGGTGAAGTTGAGTACCACTTTTCATCCCCAAAAGGATGGTCAAGCAGAACGTACTGTTCAAACCCTTGAGGATATGATTAGCGCTTGTGTCATCGACTTCAAGTGAAGTTGGGATAACAACTTTCTTTTGGTGGAGTTTGCTTACAATTATAGTTTCCATTCATCCATATCCATGGCTCCCTATGAAGCCTTGTATAGTAGAAGGTGTTGGTCTCCTGTTGGGGGTAGTTAGATTTGGGAAGAAATGGAAGTTAAGTCCTCTTTATGTGCGTCCCTATGAAATATTTCAAAGGGTTGGTAAGGTTGACAATGAATTAAAAATCCCTAGTGAATTGACTTCGGTTCATCCGGTTTTCCATGTTTCTATGTTGAAGAAGTGTATCGGCGATCCCGAGTCCATTCTTCCTATTGAGGGTCTTGGTGTCAAGCATAACCTCTATTAATAGGAGATTCCGGTTCAAATCCTTGATAGACAAGTAAAGGGGTTAAGGAATAAAGAGGTGGTGTCCGTAAAAGTGTTATAAAAAAATTACCTAGTTGAGGGTGCAACATGCGACGCCGAGGCCGACATGAGGTCCTATTACCCTCATCTATTTGATAACTAAGGTTAGTTACTTTTATTAGCAATGAAAATAATGACTAGAAATTGAAGTATCTTGATTTTTGGTGAAGTCCTTCAAAATGTGCATTTTTGCACCTTTACAGTGAGTTTACAGTGAATTGGTTAATTAAACTTGTAATTTTTCCTTTTGGTTTGTTTGAGTTATGTTGTGCATTTTTGACATGGTGAGTCTTTATGAAAAGTTATGTAACATGTTGATAAGTTGAACTTGTTCTAATTGACTCATTTAAAGTATGTTGAAGTCATGTTGTTGTTGTGAGAAGGGAATTCCTCATAATGTGATGTTTGAGAATATTGTGTGGTAATTGATGTTTTTAAATTTGCTTTGTTGAAATGGTATTATTCATGTTGTTATGTATTGTTGATTGGTTGGTCTGCTAGTCTTGAGTATATTCCTTCGAAAATTCAAAACATGTCTTAAAGCCTAACATAAGTGTCATGAGGTCTAGACACTGTTTTTAAGTCCATTTTAATGAATACAGGTCATTTAGGATGGTTAGAAACCAAAACGTCCAAGAACGTCCGGAAATTTAGTTCAAGGAGGTACTAGCGTGTCTTAGCTTATTTTGACTAGCTTTTAGGAGTCAGAAATTCATGAAATTTTGTGTAAAGGTGTATAACATGTGTTTAATTTGATTCATGGTCGAAAAGCATGGGTACGAATCCCCAAGGACTGACCAAGGGCCATTGAGGAGGACCCTAGAACGTCGGAGGCAACATTGCCTGGGCAGTGTGGAACCACGAGATGCAAAGGACGGCTCGTGTATGGATCGACGGAGCGTCGATGCCAACCGTCAACCAACACTTAGCCAAAATGCTGGATTCCTCGCCTGCATAAGTCTCTGACAAAAAATACGAATGTGCAGGACGGAGGAGGGCTGGTCCGTCGACTGACCCACGATGCGTCGATCGTGGTCTCGTCTGTGACACTGCCTAATTCGTGCACGTTTTTAATTTAGTTTCATTTAATTATTCAAGGGGTTAGGTGGTTAGTTAGGGGTTTAAGGGATTCTAATTAAGTTAATTAACATATAAAGGCCCCAATCCCATTAGACTAAACACAACTCACAAAATAAACTCTCTTCCTTCGCTCTTCTTTCTCTCTCTATTGGAAGACACCATTGAAGAACAAGCTAGGGAAGGGTTTTGGGAGCTGTTAAAGGGAGATTTAACCATCAAATATTCATCAAACGTTAAGGTATGGGATCTAATTCACCTTTGAGCTTTCTTTCCTCAAAGGGCTCATTCAAAGTATTTTCAAAAGTTGAGTTTCAAGTGGGTTTCATCCAATCTTGAAATTAATGTTATGAATTAAATTGTTTATGATTACTTGTGGATATATTGAATATATTAATATATTTTTAACTTAATTATGATAATTCTTGCATTTTTGGTCTAGTTTGTAGAATATGTCCCTAACCCTTAACCCTAGCTTTGATTTTGATATGAATTAGGTTGTGTTTGGTTCAATTGACTTGATTATTGGTCGAATTACTATTAGATGATGTTGTTACACTTATAATGAACAAATTAGGGTGATTTGTAGTCTTTCATTCTAGTTCTTGAGAAGTGATCTAGGTTATGATAAATTAACCTAATTTTAAGCTTTGATATAGTATTGAATTGTGATGTAGTGATTCTTTTAGCCTTGTGATCATATTCATTGTTGAATTATGATGGCTTTATGACCTAATTGAGTTGAACTAAGGGTTGATGGTAGGACCTTGATGAATAGTTATGAAGGAGACTTGGTAAGTCTAATGATACTTATTCTTTACTTCAATTTGTGGTTAATTGTGATTAAGTCATGATGTTATGTTGGAGTATGCTTTATAGTAGTATTGATATGGGTGGTATTATGATGAATCTAAATGTCTTGACTATGGTTGTGAGGTTCATTAACATGTAAATGTTATAAGGATGGTGATGACTACCAATGTGTCTTATTATGAATGAATATGTGAATGTGTTAACCTCACTTATATGAATTGTAATGAAAAGACTATACTCATGCAATTCTTATTGATCTATGATGATGATGATTATACAAGGGCTAGACCCTATGAACTAAACTAAGCTATGATTGATAATTGAAGACACTAAAGACATTTCAATAAAGGGACTTAGCTTAGCACCGAGTGAACTAGATTGAGGAGTGTCCCTTCCCCATAAGGAAGGTAGGATCACTAATGTACTCTTGAGATTGGATACTATAATGGATGTAGCATATATAGGGTCCCAATAATATCTCCTAGTTCTTGAACTATGTTGCCTCCATAGGAATACTAGCTAGTGGATCCACGTAGTTGCTATGTAAATGTTTTAGGTACTTCTTTGGCAAGTAGTCCACGTTCTTTCGGTGTAGGGTTACATCACATCGGATTCCACACATAGATCTTGTGGTATATTTCGGTTTAGACAAGTGTTTCCTAAACTAAAATGAAGTAATAAAGTATAAACTAACTAGGGTGACATCAGAGGTTTGACTTTGCCTAGGTAGGGGTATGAGACTCTACCTATGCCTTGCACTAGTTTGCCTTGATGGAAACTTTAGGAAGTTGATATTATATATGTATATGCTAATGATGTGAATGATGATAATATGTTGACTTTACATGCAAATAATATCATGTGGTGATGGTTATTCTTATGGACATGTATTTGGTCTATATTGTTAAGGTATGATGTTATGTATTCTAAAAGGTTATATTATGTCAACTTGGACATTGGTTATGGATTCTTGTTGGGTTTCTTGATTAAGTAAGGTTATGGGGCTTTTCTTTGTTATTGCACTTGTCGACTTGATAAGGATTCATGAGTATTTGTCTTGCTTATTATGCTATGATAAACTCTTATTCATGCTTGTGATGTTATTCCTTGATGATAGGATTGTAGTAGATAACGAGTTCAAGTATGTTGATATGCATATTAATAACTTTGCCTTAATGAATATGTCTTGTTGCTTGGTATGGTTTGTTTGACTATGCATAAGACTTTGAAAGGATAAAATGGCATGATTTAACTAAATGTCCTTTTTAGCATGTTTTGATCTTATATGTGCATATGGTCTCATACTTAGTACAAGTGGCGTACTAACCCCATTTTCTCCTTTTTCCCAAACATTTTCGGTTCTGGTCATTGAAGGCTCATTCGAGATGACTTGAATAAGACTCGGATATTCTCTACCATCCAAGTGGGAAGGTCCTCACTTTCCGAGGGCGATGCCGATATCTAGCACATAGAGTTGCTTTACTTTTAAGACTCTTATGTTCATTTTATTTCCATTTTAGTACGATTTGTATAAGCTTATATGTGTCTCCTTTACATAGATGTACGGCTATGCCCAAATTTATTATGATCGTTTTAGATGGTTATGAGATGAGAAAATCTTTCAGACTATGTTCTATCTTCTATATATATGTATGTGCTTTAAAAGTAGAAGACTATGTTATCTTCATATACTAAGGGTCTATGTATACTCGATATGATTATATATTATGTGTATGTAGAGGTCTATGTAAACCTCAATGTAGAAGTAGTAAGAGTTTTAATTTCTCCATATTTTTGACCTATGAATGTAATGATGTAAGACTAAGAGGCTAATCGTAGTCCTCAAAGAGGACAACGACATCAGTTACGTCTAGGGAGTAAACCCGAATGTGACACCATGATTTTTAGAGAAGTTTTGCAAAAATGTGCATTTTTGGTGTCATTACAGTGAAGTTACAGTGAAATATGCATATTGACTTGAAATTTTGCAATTCTTCTTGTTTTGAGTCATGTTGTGCATTTTGATATGATGAGTCTTCATGAAATGATATTGAGCATGTTGTTAAGTCGAGTTTTGGAATAATTGACTCATATATGGTATGCTGAGATCATGTTGTTGTGAGAAAGAAAATTCCTCATAATGCGATTGAAACCTTATTGTATGATAATTGAAGTTTGAATTGCTTTTTGAAAATGATATTATTGATGTGGTAACTCATGTTGTTATGTATTATTGAATTGTTGGGTTGCTAGTCTTGTCTCAGTTCCTTCCTTACAAAAGATTTTAGTGTCATTCGGGGAAGAATGTTCCTAGGGGGGGGGGGGATAATGTAACACTTCGAAAATCTAAGACGTGTTCTAGAGACTAACATAAGTGTCAAAAGGTTTAGACACTGTTTTAAGGTCTATTTTAGTGTATATAAGTCATTTAGGAAGCATAGAAATCAAAACGTCAAGGAACGTCCATGACGTCCGGAAACTAGTTCAAGGAGGTACTAGCGTTCCTTAGCCTATTTTACTAGCTTTTAGGAGTCGGAAAATGATGAAATTTTTTGGAAGGGTGTCTAACACGTATTAGAGTTAGTTTGTAGTTGAAAAGTATGGGCACGACTCCCTAAGGAAAAACTAAGGTCCCTTGAGGAGGACCCTTGCAAAAGTTACTAAACCTGTCAATAGACAGAGTCACCAACGGATGCCACAGACAGACTGTGCTCCAATCGAGGGGGAGTCGATTTCCTTTGTTGATGGACACTTAGAATATTTTTCCAAGGTCCTTTTTTGACAACTCTCTGAAATTAGCGACGGATGTGCAGCACGGAGGGAGCAGTCCCCGTTGATGGACACACGATCCGTCGATCGTGGCCTCGTCTGTGAGGGGATGGTTTTGCTACACATATTATAATTAATTCATTTAATTAGTTGGCTTAGTTAGGATTTTAATTAGGGCTTAGGGTAGGTATAATTAAGTTAATTAACAGCCAATATTAGTCCGCTAAGATAATTAGACTAACCTAAGCTCTCATAATTTCCCAAACCGAAACTCTCTTCCTTCTATCTTCTTTCTCTCTCAAGTTGAAGAACTACATAGAAGACAAGGTCAAGGTGGGTTCGAGGGCTGTACTTACCAAGATTTCTCCATTAAACTTCATCGAACAATTAAGGTATGGGATTCCTTTCACCTTTGGGACTTCTTTCCCCAAAGGGTTCCAGCTAATTGGTTTCACAAGTATGAAATTCAAGTGGGTCTTTTCCAATGAAAAAATTGATCTTGTGAATAACTTTGTTTATGATAGATTAACATGTATTATAATTCAATTATATTATTTCTTTATGGATTGGTATAGTTTCTAGAAGATGACCTATTCCCTTTAACCCTACGTTGTGATCTTAATATGAATTGTGTAATGTTGGTTCAATTGACTTGGTTATTGGTTAATTTACTACTACATGATGTTATTGTATGAATTATGAATAGATTAAGATGAATTGTAGTCCAATTATTCTAGTTATTGAGTAATTTATCTAGATTATGAATTTGACCTAAGTCTCTTAGCTTAAATTATGAACTAGTGATGAATTGTGATGTAGTAATTCAATTGGCCTTGTTATCATGTTGGTTATTGTTGGGTGATGATATTACATGCATATTGGGGTGAGTTAAGTGTTGGTGGTAAGACCTTGAAGATGGATTATGAAGGAGACTTGTTAAGTCTTGTAATCCCTATTCTTTACTTCAATTGTGGTTACTTCAGATTAAGTGATAATGTTGCATTGAAGAATATCTTGTATTAGGATTGATAGGGTTGGTATGATGTTGAATTGTAATGTCTTGACTATGGTTTTGTGAGGTGTTGGCCAAGATGTAAATATTATAAGGATGGTGATAATTACCAATGTGCCTTATCATGAATGATGATGTAAATGTGCTAACCTCAGTTGTATGAATTGTAATGAAAGGATTACACTCATGCAATTCGTATTGAGCTATGATAATGATGATTATACAAGGGATAGACCCTATGACGTAAACTATGTTATTATTGTTAATAAAGGACTAAGGACATTTCAAAATGGGACACTAGCTTAGCTCTGAGTGAACTAGAGTGAGAAGTGTCCCTTCCCACATAGGGAAGGTAGGATCACTAACGTACTCGTGAGATTGGAGACTATAATGCATGTAACAAAAATAGGGTCCCAATTATATGTTCTAGTTCTTGAACTATGTTACCCCCATAGGAATACTACCTAGTGGATCCACGTAGTTACTATGTTCATGTTTTGGTACTACCTTGGCAAGTAGTCCGCCTTCCTTCGGTGTAGGGTTCCATGATACCGGATTCCACATTAGCTCATGTGGTCTATCTCGGTTAAGGCAAGATGTTCCCAAAAGGTAAAATGAACTGAAGGAATGAACTCTAACTAGGATGAACCTGAGGGGTTTAGCTTAGTCTAGATAGGGTATGTGACTCTTCCTAAGCATTGCACTAGTTAACTTGAGGGAAGTCTTGGGAGGATGTTCTTAATATGGATATACTTATAATTGTACATGATATGTATATGATGATCTTGCTAATTGATGATACTACATGATGATTGGTTTCACTTATGAACATGTGTTGATCTACATTGCAAAAGTATGATTATATGTACTCTTAAATGATATGCTATGTGAAGTTGGAAATTAGTCATGGTTCATGTTGGGTTACTTGATTGAGTAAGGTTATGGGGCTTTGCTTGGTCATTGCACTTGTTGACTTAATGAGGGTTCATGGGTAATTGTCTTTCTTTGGTTATTTTGTCATGAACTCTTGTCTATGCTTGTTGCTATTATAACTTGATGATATAGTTGTCTTGACCAAGTACTCAATTATGTGGTATGTATGTTGGCTTGGCTAGCTTTAGGATTGTTGGTCTTGTGATATACATGCTTTTGACATAATGAATATGTCATATTGATTGGTATGGTCTTCTTGAATATGCATAAGGCTTTCTAAATGTAAAATAACATGTTTTATTGAAATGTCCTTTTTTATGATGATATGATATTATATGTGCATATGGTCTAATACTTAGTACAAGTGGCGTACTAACCCAATTTTCTCCCTTTTCCCCAATATTTTAGGTTCCGATCGTTGAAGGGCTTTTGAGACGACTTTGAGGAAGACTTTGAAATTCTCAATCATCCTAGTGGGTAGGTCCTCACATTCCGAGGGCAATGTCAATATCAAGCTTATGAAGTTGTTTTAGTTTTAAGACTTCTATGTTCTTTCCTTTTTCATTGGAGTACTAATTGTATAACCTATATGTGTCTCTTTCAAATTGATGTATGGGCTAGACCGAAATTGTTATAATCTTGTTAGATGGTTATGAGATGCAACGACCGTTTGAGACTATGTTATATATTATGTATACTTATGTGCAATAAAAGTAGAAGACTATGTAATCTTTCTATACGAAGGGTCTATGTAGATTCGATATAAATAATATGTTTATGTATAGGTCTATGTAAAACTCTATGTAAAAGTAATGAAAAGTTTTAAATTTTTCCGCAGTTTGACCTATGAATTTAATGATGTATGCTAAGAGGCTAGTATTAGTCCTCAAAGAGAAATACGACACCGGTTACGTTTAGGGGGTGCTCCCCGGATGTGACAATATCCTTATCATAATCTCACATTTAACATATTCATAGCCCAACATATATAAATAGAAACATCATACATACTTCAATAGCATTTTATATGCTAACATAAACATCATAGAGTAATCACGACTTTAGAAGACTTACATCTTGCTTCCAAGATTCTTTATCAAGAACTTATGTTCAATAAAAAACAGTCATCTAACAAAATAGTGAAATACTCAATAGCATAATCCATACCAACTCTTCAAGTCATAGACAAGACCAATTCGTAATTAGGAATAAGGGAAAGGATCATTAATGAGATTTCATTCAAGTCATAGTTCCAATCCCGATGTTTCATATTATCAAGTAGTAGATATAACCCAATAAAAACCATAATTTATAGAATGAACATGTTTCACACAAAATTCAAACATTCCAAGTCAAATACCCAACAATACATTCTTAATTAACCATAGAAAATCATTATACTTTATGAAAATTCATAAATCTAGAGTTAGGAAGAAAACCCGTTTTGTAGTGTAAAACCCCTAGGAGTTGAATTCTTGAAAACCATCTTTGAAAGGACCTCTTGGGGAAAGGAAATCCTAAGAGTGAAAAACTGATATCTTATTGACGAATAATCCACGAATTTGGATTGATAAACTTGAAGTCTTCATATTTTTCCTTAAGCTTTTCTTGTTCTTCAATAGGGTTTCTAAAAGAGAGCGTTCTTGATATAGATGAGAGAAATTCGTTTGTTATGATTTGAAGTGTGTAAAAGTGGTCTAGAACTGACTAAAATCATTAAAAGTTGTCCCATAAAATACCCAAAAGACCCTTCACTTAAAATGGTCTTTTTGTGAAGTTAAATTACCTAAAATATGACTTTAACGAATATGGGAAGTGAATGCGCATCGCGGGGCCAATTCCCATTCTTTTTTTCTAAATTTTGGGTCGAGAAAGTCATCCTTGTGAAAGATCCGCGTCGTGAGGCTGCCTCCCAATTCTTGAGGCAGTGAACCTCGTGTGGGCTGCGAGTCGCGCAGAAGCCCCTTGGTTCTTGACTCGTGCAGGCTACTTTGGATGCCTTCTTACCCATCTTGGGGTCCTCCTAAAGGACCCTTCGGGTGGTCCTTGGGGTGTCTTTACTAGACGTTTGGACCCTTTGTACTACATATCACCTATATAAAGTCTTTTTACAAGTTTTGGACTTTATGTCACAAACGGGGAGCACCCCTAGACGTAACTGGTGTCGTCGTCCTCGAAGAGAACTAAGACTAGCCTCTTAGTTTACATTATTTCATTCATAGGTTAAAATGCGGAAAATTTAGAACTTTTCTATATCTATCTTGAGGTTTACATAGACCTCTCGCATACACATTATACATATTCATATCGAGTATGCAAAGACCCTTCATATAAGAAGATTACATAGTCTTCTACTTTTATTTCACCTAGACATATAAGATACATAACATAGTCTTAAAAGAGTGTCTCATCTTATAACCATATAAACCAAGAGTATATCAATTGGGCATATCCCATACATCAATGTACAAGGCCACATATAGGTTGTAAAATTCGTACTCAAATGAAAAGGAAAGAACCTAGAAGTCTTAAAATTAAAACAACTTCATGAGCTTGATATTGGCCTTGCCCTCGAAAAGTGAGGACCTACCCAACTTGGATGATTGAGAAATTCCAAGTCTTCTTCAAAGTCATCTCAAAACATTTCAACGACCGGAGTCTAAAATGTTGGGGAAAAGGGAGAAAATCGGATTAGGACATCACATATACTAATTATAAGACCATATGCACATATAATGTCAAATCATTCTAAAAAGGGACATTTCATTAAAACATGTTATTTTACATTTGGAAAGGCTTATGCACATTCAAGAACCAATACAAGTCATTAATGCATATTCATCAAGTCAATACCAAGTACTATACAAGACCAACCCACCTTAAATCAAATGAAGTCACATGCATATCTATATACTTGAACTCATAATAAAATACAACTCTATCATCAAGTCATAACATCATAAGCATGAATAATAGTTCATCACATTATAAAAAATCAAGACCATTACTCATAGCCATCATTAAGTCCACTTGTGCAATAAATAAGCAAAGCTCCATAACCTTACTTAATCAAGTAAACCTAGCAAGAACCATAACCAATGTCCAACTCCACATAACATATCACTAAGAGTATATAATATCATATTTTTGCAATAGATACCAATTGCATGTTCATAAGAGTAACCAATATCACATAGTGTAATTTATATGTAAGATCGTCACATTATCATCATTTACATTTATAAGCATATACATACATAGGAATAACCTCCTAATGCTTCCCTCAAGGCAAACTAGTGCAAGGCATAGGTAGAGTCCCATACCCCTACCTAGGCTAAGTCAAACCTGTTAAGTCACCCTAGTTGGTTTGTACTTCATTACTTCATTTTAGTTTAGGGAACACTTGCCTTAACCGACATAGACCACAAGAGCTAAGTGTGGAATTCGTTGTTGTAAAACCTTACACTGATGGAAGGTGGTCTATTGGCCAAAGTAGAACGAAGTATAAACATAGCTTTCAAGGTGGATCCACTAGTTAGTCTTCCTGTGGGGCAACATAGTTTAAGGAACTATGTGATACGTATAACTCTCTACATGCCACTTGGAAATTAGAGCCTGCTCTCATGAGAATCCATAGGGTGAGTATCCCTCATAGGGGAGTCAACACCTCATGTGGAACTATAGGGTGAATCTTCCTCTATGGAAAGTCAACACCTTTCAATGTCAAGTTCTCTCGGTGCTAAGCTAACATCCGTTTTGAGATGTCTTCAATTAATCCTTGATTATCAAAACTTAGTTTATGTCATAGGGTCCATCTCTTATATAATCATCATCATCATATCTCAATAAGAATTGCATGAGTATTTTCCTTTCATTACAATTCAGACATGTGAGGTTAGCACATTTACAAAATCATTCATACTAAGGAACATTGGTAAGTTACTGTAACATTCCAAAAAATGTACTTGTCTAGTGAAGAGCCTATTAGGTTTTAAAAATATTTATTAGGATACATAGGCATCCCAATGACCAATATTGATTAATATTGGGCATGTTAGAGAATATTGGCTTAAGGGTGTTAGCCAATTTCTATGTATTAACAAGTAAATTAAAATACACTTTGATGCTCAAATGCTCCAATCCAAGCTTGTTTAGGAATTGTACCTGCAATGAAGACCCTAAGCTAAAATTCTTAATTTCTTCGCTTACACACATTAGGTACGAGACATCAGAGTGTCAAGCCTAGGTACCGTAGCACATGATCATTTAAAATGATCATGTAGATTAAGCAATGCCCAAGCACATAGTGAGGATCCTTGGGACAAGAAGTGAACTTTTCAAGTGCAACTACAGAGTGCACGTTTAGAAAAATGCACGACAACACATGTGCAAGAACATGTGCAAGCACATGTTCTACCGGCTGAGAGACCAAGCGACCAAGCCCAACCGATTCGGTTAGGGCGGTTAGGAGTCGGCACGCATCGGGTCAAGCCACGTGGGGCCGAGCGTCCTAAAAAATCCTAGGATATAACTAACTTACCTAACTAGATAACTAACCTAGGACTAACTAAAATAAACTAACTAGTGTGCCCGAAATACTAAGACCTAACCGCGTGACACTAGCCGAGTAGCTAACTTAAGAAACATCGTAGTACCTAACCTAGGATGGTCCAAAGAGGTTGGTTATGTTCCTAGTGACTTAGGGGTAATTTAGTAATTACCCTAGGTCACTTAATTAATTAAATTAGCAACTTAATTAATTAATTTAAATTCATGGGCAAACCCAAGACCCTTAGCAAAATTTCAGAATTTGGCTAGGTCAATTGCTCTCCTATTTTTAGTCAATTTAGGAGGGGCGTTGTGGTAATTAGCTAATTGATTTATTTATTTAAGTTATTTAGCCTATGTTGAATTAGTCAATATTCAGTTCCTAAGACTTAGACTCACGTTTATCCAGTAGAAACTCACGACTGAAAAATAGTGAATAAACGTAAGAAAAACAGAAAAATACTCTCGGTTCTCCTTAGGCGATTTCAAGGCAATTCTTCAAGATTTTCGTGCAAAGAACAGGGTGATCTTTGTAGATTCAATTCTACAGCATGGTATGGGTTTATCTCTTGTATTCATTTCCCCAGGAGGCTTTTCAAACGTTTTGAAAATCAAAAAAACCGAAATTAGGGTTGTTGCCAATGAAACTGTCGAATGTTCATCTCTGTAGTTCTCCCTATTTCCGATTCTAGTAGTATGTATAATGTAAATCTCAAGATGATATGTGATCATTGTGATGGTCTATATGACTTATGTGTATATGTGAATTCAAAGCATGATTTATTCTAGTTTATGATAGGTGTCTATAGGATCATTAGTATGAGTTATGTTGATGATTCTATATGCTTCTTGAATGATATGCTATACGTGATAATGGAAAGTATGTGTGTCTTGATTTGGTAGACTTGTGTTCCATACTTGATACATGAAGAATATGTATATGGAATGTTGACTTAGTAGGCTAAAGCACTTTTTTCATGAATGTATAATGTGTAATTGAAATGTGACCTTGAATATAGAGAAGGGGGTCACTTATGTGGAACCTTTTAGAAAGGAGTTTATGATATCCTTGAAGTTTAAGGTCGTAATGGTATCCTTCTCGTGTGAATGGTGGACTTAGGGTTGGTTTCCTGGAACGGCATGAAATCATCCTTAGGAAACTAATTGATCTATCCTCTTAAACATTGTATGGCATCCCTTGGGGACCTCTTTGGTAAGGTGTATTATGATTTTCTTATGAATAAGATATGGTACCTCTTCATATGCTCCTTCATTGAATTACTCAATGAGAAAAAAGGCTAGCATCGAGTGAGCATGCTTGGGGAGTAGCTCTATCTGTATGATGAGGCTAAAGTACAAAGAAACCCTCGATATTCCATAACCATGTGCCTACATGGTTTGTGTCCTAGTTCTACCATTTGAATGTAGCACACCCTTTATCGGAGTAGGGTTGACTCCGAATTTCATGCCTAGCTAGTATGGTCTATGTCGGTTAGTTTCTATTCTCATCAAGTGGGATACATGCTAGTGTTGTATAAGTACTATGAAGTTTAGGTAGTTGAATGGGACGCTATGTATACATTGCACGAGTAAAGTTTGAAGATGTTAGTATTTAGGTTCAATAGGTCTTCTCCAAGACCATTATGTGAAAGTTCTTAATTTTTGAATGTCTCTTAGGTGGTCTAATGCACATAATGAATTATGTAAAGGTATTTTAATGAAAAGGTATCTATCTAGAGTAGCTTTGAGGATTGCCTAGGTATGCTTGGAGAGGGTGTATGGGTGTTCTCTTCAGTCTTACTTAGGTGAGTCTTAGTATAATTCTAGGTAGGGAGTCTAATTAATGAAATGGGAATAATATTATCTTAGGTAGTCTAAAGGATCTCTTTGGTGTTTGTGAAGGTATTTTATGGGCGGTCGATTCATAACTCACTCAAGTGAACCTTAGAATCAGCTTTGGTTGGAGGGTCTTATGTTTATGTGTTGAAGTGTTCTTGATATTATATTGTGGATTGTGACTTATATGTGAAATTGGTGTTATATGTTGTTCTTATACTTATTATATGAAGTTTTACTCAAAAAGAGCATATTTTATACAAATGTCCCTCTTATCATGATTTTATGCATTATGCCATACTTAGTACATGCAATGTACTAATTCCATACATAATTTTTATCTCTAAAGGTGTACGTGGCATTTGAGAGTAGTGCGTGAAGTGAAGCTTGGATCCTAGTCTTTCGTTCAAGGAAGTGTTGTTATGTACTCACTAGATATGAGAACATCATTATATTTAGTTTTCTTATTAAAAGCATTGTATTAGAATTAGTATTTGTATATTGCATTGTATGGGTTGTGTCCCAAGATATTCATGTGTCTATGACGGTGACATTGAGACTTAGACTTTCCTTATGATTTTCTAAGAAAGATATTTTTAAGTACTATTTGATTGTGTGAAAAGTTTTAATTCCGCACTACTTTTCATACATGTATGCAATGAATGATGTCAAAGTGATTCTACAAGAACTCCAAGAGGTAAAGTACTTCATTTCATGACTCAAAGGATGCCATTTCTTCTAGGGTGTATATAACACCCTAAAATGAACTAAGGTTACCTAGAGCTTTATGAATGTTTCGTGAGTTATTTTTGTGTTAAATTAGTTATAATGATGTTCGTAGCCAGTGTGTGAAGTTTGGTGACAGTTGGAGGTCAAATGTCCAAGAACGTCCATGACGTTCTAAAGGTGTGCCTTAATTAGTGTTTGTGTGTCTTGATGTGTTTTTGTGAGTTTTACGTGTTCATTTTAATCCAAATTTGTGAGGGATGTTCCTAAGACCTAGATGACTTAGTATAGGGGTTTATCGTCCGGGTACGACCCCACCAAGGACCCAGGAGGGGCCCTAGAAGAGACCCCAACACCTAGACAGAACCTGCCAAGACTGCCCCAAAACCAGCCTCAAACGACGGAGGCAGTCGATTCCCCTTGGGTCACTCAACGCCCCGTCGTCTAGGGAGTAGGTTGGGATTTAGTCCTAAGTAAAACCCTCCGTGTTCATGCTGCAGACCCAAATGACGCACATGCATCACAGGCCGTCGTCCAGTCGATGCCCCGTTGCTTGGGTCCGTCGACTGGTCCTGCCAAAAGCTGCAGCGTTTTCACTGTGATGTCTTAGGGTGTTTTTTAAATTCACCCCAAGTCTTTTATGTCCCTAGGATGATATTTTTAGGGGTTTTAAGTTATATTAGATTAGTTTTAAGTCCTAGACCTAGACAATACCCGTCATTCAAAAATATCCAAAGTCTCTCTCTAAAGACAAACTCTCTTAAGTCAACAATGGAGCTAACACTCAAGGAAGATCTAGGAGGGCTGTTTGGTCGTGTTATTCACAAAAAAATTAGTGGGTTTCCTTTTCAATGAGGTATGGTAGTCTTCCTTGAACCCTCTTCCATTCAATGAGTCATTTCTAAAAGATTTCAAAAAGGGTTTCAAACACTATTTCCTTCTTTCTTTGGTTCTAAGCATGGGTCTTCATATATGAGTGTTTTAATGATTCAAATATGTTGTTTCTAGCATTAATTTATTATTTCAATGTCAAAACCCTAATGACTCATGCTTATGCATATTTTCAACTTCTAGCTTGAAAAATGAGTTAAATGAATATGATTGTGTAGTGTTTGGACTTTGGTTTCCTTATGTTGATATTATGGTTTATCTACTGCCCTAAGGACTATTTTATGATGAATTGCTGAGTATATTTTAAATAGGTGTGAAATCATTTGAATAATGGTTAGTTGGTATCATTGTTAACTCTCTTAATGAAATGCTTTTGAGTGGTATGGTCCACCTTGTTGATGGCGGTGTTTACTTGATGTACTTGTATATATTTGGTATGTATTGTGAGCATGGCTTTGAAGGACTAATTTGTGAAATGAAGTAATAATGAAGATGGTTCTTGTTGATTTGTATTATGAAGTTCGAATTGTATGTCTTGCTTAGATTATGCCTAAATAAAGTATGTGTATATGTTGAATATGCTAATGTATAAGAGATGATGAATGAAGGTAAAAGCATGTCTATAATTCTATGTTAATAAAATGACAATTATGTGCAAGCAATGCTCAGATGTACACACACTGTAAAGTTTGGCTTGGTTCACTTTAAAGTTGCTTTTGGTTCTAAAATTTTGAGAGTCCTATTTTATTTGGTTAATGAGTATTCTTATACTATTTTGACTCTAAATTCATGAAGGTTTTACTTATTTGGCATGAAAGCTTATTTTACTAAAATGTACTTTTTGCATGTTTTTGCTTATGCGATACTTAGTACATTGTCTTGTACTAACCCCATACTTTTATATACATAATAAGTATAGGTTGGAGGCTTTTGAAGATTAGAAGGCAAAGGTTGGGAATCTACTCTCTCAAAACAAAGTATGTCTTCATATATCTGAGGGCATAGTTGTATTTCTTAGTTTCTATGTTTAAGGCTTAATATGTGTTACTTTTAAATGTAAAAGGCCGTGTCCCTAAGATTATTTATATCATGTCTTCAAGTTGGATTGTGAAGACGAGATCATTCCTTCGCTTAGATAAAAGATGTTTCTTTATTTATCTTATTCGTTAAAAGTTTTAAATTTCGCACTACTTTTCATGTCTTATGTAATGAATTATAGTTAAGGCTTGTATAAGACCTCCGAAAGGTCAAGTACGCAATTGTTCGACCTAAGGGTGCTCCATTCTTCTAGGGAGTACTCTCGGGTCATTACAGTGTACTTGCGGGTCGTGACATAAAGCGTAGCCAAAGAGGGAGAGGAAACACATTGTTGTGATGCATTATCGACAAATATTTTTTATTATACTACACTTAAAAGCATTGCCTTTGCAGTGTTATTGTTCACACCTTAAAATTTTTGCCTGTTACAATGTGTAACTTTATATCTCATCTAGAGAAACACTTGTAAAGCGTAAATTTGACATTGTCCGTGATCACATAATCAAAATATATAAGTGATCTAAAGTACATAAATACCTAATAAATAAATTGAAGCTTTATATTTCTAATAAGTATAGGAAAACATGTATTGTACAACCAATACTTAGAAAGTGATTTACTAAAGATATCTAATATTAATAATATCCACAAAATCAAATGCATTCAAATGTATATGACAATAGTACAAAAACTCTTCATTGTTCACTATGATAGATCGTGTTTACTTCTGGACACAATTAAAATACAATTACCGGCATTTTCCTGCACATTGATAATAAAATTATAAGATAGTGAAAGAAATCATGTATTTAATATGATCAATACTAGTAATATTTAAGAATACTTCCCAGACCCATCCCAATGTAGAAGTACTGTTGCTTAAACAGATTATCCCTTCGCTATTATGATACGCTCAAATTAAAACTCCCTAAAGAAGTATAAGCAGTCGTATCAAGTAAAGAACCCAAGTAGTAGGTTGGGGTCGATCCCACGAGAAAAATAGTTTAGACTTAACTTCAATATACAATTACGTCTATTTAGTCAAGTCCTTTCCGAAAACAGGTAATTAAAGGGGGGGTTGTCAAATAAAAGTGTTTAATTATTTCTAAGTAGAACAAGTAGCAAGAGTATATCTTTAGTGTTTATCAAGTTGTGAGAGCAACTAGGGTGTAAGTCTTCCCCATAGGTTCATAACGTGGTAATCCTAGCTAGAACAATTTTTCCCCAGTGTTTTGCATGCAAAGTGATAAGTTGGGTATCTCTAGATCCTTTGTTCGGCATATAGAGAGTTTCACCCCGCACATTGGTTCGGCTACGTGTGTCTAAGTTACTAACCCTTATCTATACTTCATATTAAACATCATATTTGATGTATGACTTAGTTATTACTTCACACCAATCGAAACTAGCCTATTAGATAGTATCCACTAAATCTATGTTGATAATTCATTTCCTATTAACTACCCCCTTGGTCCGACAAGTTGTAATAAGGTTAGTTCTAATGTGTGCACTTGTTAAAAAGTCTTCTAAGCGAAAAAATTATCAATGCATGCGATAACCTATTTGAGAATTGTTATTAAGCTAGGTTTACTTTGTTAATCACCCATGGTTCTCACAGCCCTAGTTGTGGATTTAGTTACCCATGCATAAAAGAACACAATTCATAGTTAATAAACAATAAATCATGAACAAACTATGACAAATTCGAAGAAAATCCAGAAATTCAACGTGAAATCACAAAATTCACTTAAAAACCAAATCCGGAAATTTGAATTAATGCCCAAGTGGCAAAGACAAATCTCCAAGAACAAAACTAAGAAAGTAATAAAGGAAATCCAACCCCAAAAGAGAGGTTTTACACCCTATTTATAAAAACATTGTCCTAAAATAAAAGGATTTCAAATAAGGAATGTTTGTCCAAAAAGGCGGCTTCAATCGACGACCCCCAAAAATGGTTCGTCGATCGACTGCCTTCGTTAAGTCCAGACTTAACATCTTTTTTCAGCCTTTACTTTGCATTTTCTCTGATCCAATAGACGGACCAACAACACATTCTGTTGATTCACTTACGATCCGTCGATGCTTCTCGTCGTTCCATACTTAGTTTTTCTTTAACATCAGGTACTAGGAAATTTTCTTATCAGATCGACGATTCAACAAGACGGTCCGTTGATCAGTCGATGGACCGTCGATCATTCCATAGATCCACACTTGGTCAGAATTCCCTGAGTTGCTTCCATATGCCTGAACCTCCAATCGATGGTCACCATTTATGGTCCGTCGATGGCCTTCGTGGGTAACTTCTGCACTAAATCTCCACAACCTTCTGCATTTTGGTTTTGGACAGCTTTCCTGCAAAACAAAGATAAAAACATATTAAAATTACTACAAAAAGGCTCTAGACACACACCAATCTCAAGGAAAAAGCATTGAAAGTACCGTCAAACCACGGTACATAAACACCCTCAACTTAAATTCGTTGTTTGTCCTCAAGCGATGCACTATGACTCAACACAACACTTTGTACACAAGTATCTTCTTTAAAGCTTTCGCAATCACATGTCTATCAATCACAACTTTCTCGTTGCTTTTGTGAATGTTTCTACCCTTAGGCTTGATAGGCTTACTCATGTGAATTAGACCATGACAGAGACTCACCATGCACCGACACCTCTACTCCTTTGTCTCTCGCCAAGGTACCAACTTTCCGATATAGCAACTAGTGCCCTCACTTTAAAAGATATCCTTATTTCCGCACAGTAATTTGAATTTTGAGTATAAGGATCATTATTCAACACTCGCGCTCAAAACAAATTTACACCGAGTTTGTACTTGTCGCCATAGTCTTGCCCCTATTTTCGCTGCTTAAGTTCACCATATTAGCCTCTTAGGATCACGATAGGACTTTCTTGGATTGTAACATAGGCTGAGGGTCAGGTTTTGTACATATGGGTAAATTTTAGTGACTTGTTGCCCTCCTTGACATTAAGGCTAAGCGTCCTACCTCTTTCATTATCTATCATGCCCTACTTTTTCTTTTCTTGTCATCTTTGCCTTGTTTTCTCCATTCTTTCTCTTTGTGGAATTGACTCTTACTTCTTTTTGTTCAACACACTTTTTCTCTTTTTTTCTTCTTCATTATTTAATCTCTTTCTTCTTTTTCTTTCTTTATTCACTTGACAATTTTGAGTGAGTCACTTCTCTTGCTCACTGTTTCTTTTCCTTTACATACTACTATTTTCATACCCACTTTTCGGTTGATCACTCATAATATCCACCCTCAACTTATGTCTTTGCCATTAGTCGAGGTACACATTACCCAAGGTTGGGTCAGGGCCAAGATGAGGTCAGTTTCTACATTAGACACCCACAACTTATGCTTTTGGCCTAAGTTGAGGTGCACATGTCAAAGGAGGGACTAGGGCCAACATATTATACGAGGGAAGATGAGTTGGTGAAGAAAAGAAAGTTCTATTATAAGCTCAAAATATTTTGATTAAAAGGGAGAATAATTTCATTTGGTTCTCTTATCTTTAGGCTAGATATTTGGTAATTTGAACAAGGGCATATGATCCTTTCCTAAATGTCTAACGCAAATTCCTTTTGCAGGACTAACCGGGCAAGTTCTAGCTAGGTACAAACAGTGGAACAATCAAATTTCCTCACACTCTCTTGACACCTCGTTACCCTATCAGATTATAGGACACCTAGTTTGAGTGTTATATTGAGGTCTATGCAGTGGTGCATCTCTATCTCATGATTAGAGGCAACACATTCAACTTCTTTATACCTTTTCATGCAAGCATTTTCTTAGAACGGGATATCATTTAGATTTTGCCATCATGCTTCATATTTCACTTTCATACTTTGTACAAGTTACGACATGCCGATTCAACAGTAAAGTAATCAAGCTCTTGGGGCAAAAGAACACAGGCAAGGAAACCACAAAGAGAGGATAGTGAGTTGGGCTACTCAGACTTCACCCTAACACTACTTTCCATTTACCCCACCACCCAACAAAAAAACATGAAATTGTCCCCAATGCATAAGAAATATAAATACAGGGTGGTAGGTGAAGCAAACCTGAGGTGCATAGCACCGAAGATCAACAAGCAGGCGGTTCCGGTTACATGGAACCCGCACCCTCAATATTAGGGACACCCTCAGTGGTGCCCACCGCAATATTTGCACCCTCAGTGGTACTCCTCTCAACAGACTCCAATCTGGAACTAGATGCCCCAACAACCAAGTCTCCAGCCCTCATCTGACGGGTCTCCTCATCCACCAAAGAGTCTCTCCTCGCAGCTTCCAGATCTGTCCACTCTTTCTTCCTAGCACGAGCATCCTCACTCTCACTAGTGCGGCTGGAACTGTTTCTCTTGGCACGCTCACGTGGCTCAGGACGCGGTGCAGTGGTGGTGGTTAACAGTGCAGCAAGCATTGTGTCCTCCGCGATCTCCATCGGTGCGGTCTTAGGCTCGGGTCCTCTCACTCATGTATACCGTCTACATCTGCCCGTAGACTCGCCACAGCCTCCTGAAGAGTAGTCAAGTGAATGGTGGGGGCTGGGCGTGTTAGAACTCGCAACTCAAAAGCATCGACGTGCTTGTGGACAGCCTGAATATTCCGGTCCATCTGCAGAGCCACCCTCTTCACAATCCGATCGTCAGCCTCGACAATAGATTTATGCATCCAAGGCTTGATATGATGCAGCAATGTGGCCATCTGGGCCTCTAATGTAACATTCTAGAAAATTTACTTGTCTAGTGAATAGTCTATTATGTTTTTAAGAATATGTATTGGGGTACATAGGCATTCTAATGCCCAATATTGAGTAATATTGAGCATGTTAGAGAATATTGTCTTAAGGGTGTTAGCCAATTTCTATGTATTAACAAGTAACTTAAAATACAATTTGATGTTCAAATGCTCCAATCCAAGCTTGTTTAGGAATTGTACCTACAATGAAGATCCTAAGCTAAAATTCTTATTTTCTTCGCTTACACACATTAGGTACGAGGCATCCAAGTGTCAAGCCTATGTACCATAGCATATGATCATTTGAAATGATCATGTAGATTAAGCAGTGCCCAAGGACATTGTGAGGATCCTTGGGACAAGAAGTGAACTTTCAAAGTGCAACTACAGAGTGCACGGTTAGGAAAGTGCATGGCAACACATGTGCAAGCACATGTGCTATCGACCGAGAGACCAAGCGACCAAGCCCAACCGATTCGGTTAGGGCGGTTAGGGGGCCAACACGAGTCGGGTCTAGCCATGTGGGGCCGAGCTTACTAACCAATCCTAGGCTCTAACTAACTTACCTAACTAGATAACTAACCTAGGACTAACTAAAATCAACTAACTAGTGTGCCCGAAATCCTAATACCTAATCGGGTGACACTAGCCGAGTAGCTAACTAAAGAAACATACTAGTACCTAACCTAGGATGGTCCAAAAGGGTTGGTTATGGTCCTAGTGACATAGGGGTACTTTAGTAATTACCCTAGGTTACTTAATTAATTAAATTAGCAACTTAATTAATTAATCTAAATTCATGGTCAAACCCGAGACCCTTAGCAAATTTTCAGAATTTGGATAAGTCAAATGCTCTCCTATTTTTAGTCAATTTAGGAGGGGATTTTTGGTAATTAGCTAATTGATTTATTTAATTAAGTTAATTAGCCTAAGTTGAATTAGTCAATATTCAGTTCCTATGACTTAGACTTACGTTTATCCAGTAGAAAATCACGACTGAAAAACAGTGAGTAAACGTAAGAAAAACAGAAATATACTCTCGGTTATCCTGAGGTGATTTCAAGGCAATTCATCAAGATTTTCGTGCAAAGAATAGGGCGATCTTCATATATTCAATTCTACAGTAAGGTATGGGTATCTCTCTTGGATTCCTTTCCCCAGGAGGCTTTTCAAATGTTTTGAATTCAAGAAAATCGAAACTAGGGTTGTTCCCAATGAAATTATCGAAAGTTCATATGCCTAGTTCTCCCTATTTCCGTTTCTAGTAGTATGTTTAATGCAAATCTTGAGCATATTTTTGGTATGTGGTGCTAACTGATAATTATAAGTAGGTTTCTGTGATTTGATAATGTCGACTGAGACCTATAGGTTAGATCCATATGATTAGAGTATCATTTACATGAGATAAGGAATGTTGTAATGCCTAATTGTGTTCGAGAAGATGAATTTGTTATAAGTCGTTTATGAAATTCAGTTTACTATTGAAAGGAATGAAGGTTTTGATTGCTGTGTTGTTACAGTAGATATGTTTTCAAGGTAA
>JAJJBR010001069.1:0-18037 GCA_022817965.1 Solanum lycopersicoides
ACTTTTACATCCATTTGATACAAGGTGAATTTCATGTGTGCTGCAAAGTGCTATGAGTAACCTAATTGCTTCTAATCTTGCCAGAGGTGCGAACGTTTCATCATAATCTATTCCTTCTTCTTGATTGTACCCTTGAACTACCATTCTTGCTTTGTTTCTAGTTATTTACCATGTTCATCTAGCTTGTTCCCGAATATCCACTTTGTACCAATTATAATTTTCTTTGGTAATTTGGGTACAAGGTTCCAAACTTTACTTCTTTCGAATTGGTTCAGTTCTTCTTCCATGGCAATTATCCAGTCCGCATCTTGAAGGGCTTCACTGATTTTCTTTGGTTCTATCATAAACAAAAATGCATTGAAGGCGCAATGATTTTTCATACTTGATCTGGTGGTTATTCCAGAGGTACGATCAATGTGAGTATACTGTCCAGAGGATGTGATCCTTGATACTTGTAATCTTTTAGAACCAAATGTGGAGTTTCTGTAGTATGATTATCAGTAGGTTTTGTTGGTTCTTTTTCAGACACTTTTTCTAGGTTTTTTTCCTGATTGTAACATCGTGGATGTTGATCTCATCATTTTCATGGAGGAGACCTGTTCCTTTTTCCTGTTCCTTTGCATTATCAATGGATGCCTATGAGATTTTATCATCTTCCTGCAAGTTCTGGTTAGTCATAGTATTATATTAATAAAAGACAATATGTATACTTTTTTCTACACACATGGTTCGTTTGTTTAGTACCCTATAGGCTTTGCTATGCATGGAGTATCCTAAAAAGGTTCCTCATCGCTTCTTGCATCAAACTTTCCTAACAGATTTTTTCTATTATTATGAATAAAACATTTACATCCAAATATTCTTAGATGCGAGATGTTTGGTTTTCTTCCCTTTAATAGCTCATAAGGGGTTTTATCTAGCAAGGGTCGCGACATACACCTATTAATAGTGTAGCAAGCAACATCTGGATTAGCAAGGTTTTCCACCACTCTTCCAGTAAAGAGACCGAACAAAGTCAATAATCTTTTAAGATGAAAAAACTAAAAAAAGAAAGTTTAAAAGAAATTAAAAATTAAAATGATGAAAAGAAATCTACCTCTTGAATAACCTGAAATCATTAATTGAAAAGAGAAAAGACTTGAAATTGAAAAATGAATAAATGTAGCTAACTGTGGAGAAATTTGTGGCTTTGAAAAGGGAAAGAAAATCATGGGTATGAAATTTCAAATTAATATATTCCAAAAAGAGAATCATGGGAGCAAAAGAGGGCATTTTTTATATTTTTTGAAATAATCGAAAAAATAAGAAAATATGATAATAAATGCTGTGTAGCTAGGTAATTTTTTCTTTTTTTAGTCGGACAAAATCACCAAAAGCCACCAGAAACGACCTCCGATTCAACTCCAAAATCACCACCGAAGAGAAAAAAATGCTTCCCTGCTAGTAACTCTATTTCTATTGTTCATTTCATTTTATTTATTTATTTGTTTTTTTTAACTATTTGTGATGTTGGATTAATTAGTTAATTTTTAAAAAAAAATTGAAACTTTCTGTTATTTAGCTTTAAAAAAATAAAAAAAATCAATTAGATTAGAGTGATTTGGGGAACTCACATTCAATTGTAAATTCTCTACTTTTAGAAATGTAACTGAATTTATTTTAATATTCTCTTTCCTTTAAAAGTGTAACTGAATTGTTTTAATGTATCAAATTTAATGTATCTGATTTGTTTGCTATGTATCCGAATAGCAGTAATTTTAAGAGGTTTTTGTAAATTGAAAAGAGTAGGAATAGAATGTAATTTAGGTCCTTACAATATGAAATTTATGTATCTAATCTGTTATTTGTAGGAAACGATCTTTTTGTAAATAATATGAGGCACATCATGTTGTTCATCTTGTATTCCAAACATACTTAGAGCAAAACTTTGAACATCTTTGTAGGACAACAAAGTTTAAGAACATTTTCACAACTAGAAAATTAAAACTAGTAGCGAAACTAGAATCAGAAACAGATTAGAAAAAATATACGAAATATTTTTCTTAAAAAGAATTATTGTTAATATGTGTCAAAAGAATCTTACTGATTCCAACAAACTTTGCACAAACACGAAGTTACCAAGTTTGATGAACTAGTGAAAAACAAAAGAATAGAAGAACTGAAATTAATTCACAAATCTAAAATTTGTAAAACACGTACCAAAATCTGAAAAAATTTTAATAGAAAAAAGATCAAGTCCACTGAACTCACACTGTCCCCTTAAGAAAATTATTCCCCTCTAGTATCCGAGGTTTGATTTGGAATATGACCCCAGGGTAAAATGATCTCAATCACCAGAGTATAGATACCAAAAACTCTGGTGTCAGCGAACCACTCAACGGCAATAAAGTACACTTAGAATACTAGATTTAGTAGAAGAAGAAATCCATAAATTCTATGTTTAAAATGAAAGGAAATCCCTCAATTTATAGAAAACAAAGGGTAATGTGAAAAGGTTCTTAGTGTGCCTTACCGGAAAGGTCACAAACCTTTGAAAAGTCACAATCTTTCGGAAAGGTCGTCATCTTTCATAAAAGTCACAACTTTCCATAAAAGTCGCAACTTTTCATAAACATAACAACTTTTCATAAAAGTCGCAACCTTTCTTAAAAGTCACAACTCTTTATAAAAGTCGCAACTCTTCAATTTCAATTCACACCTTTTAAAATCCAACAATCCCCCGCATGAATGGGGAATGACTCTAAGACAAAGAAACGGACAATTATGTGTACTTTACAAGCAAGAATTAATTACATCTGGATAAGTAGGTTTCCCCTTGGACTTTTCAAAGTGAACATATGTCGGATATACTCGGTCAATCGGTAGATGCGATATCTTTGAACCGTCGAGCTTTGGTGTATACCTAGACAACCATATGTCACACAATTAACTCTTTACCGTTTATGGTTCTTACGGTTGTGTTTGTTTTAGCCATGAACACCTCCTGGTTTCATGAGTGTATAGAGAGATGGACTTTTGACAATCATCTTCTTTGAAGCGGCTTACACTTCACACTCACATAGGTGATTCCTAACCGTGTTATCGCGTACATATACTATTTGGTCAAATCTGCCAAACTTAGCAAATCATTAAAATCATTAAGCTTTATTAACTCATTAACAAGCCTTAATGTTGTATCATTGTCCCTGAGCATTGTCTTCATCATGAAAATGGATTGAGTTTGTTGACAATGCCGAACCGTCATTCATAACTTTGTTTTTCTCCTTGAATCTAGCTCTTGGGATCTCCAGTCTGCTAGATAGAGTTACCGCCATGATGACTTGTCCTAAGCCATAAATTCATTCCCTTAGATGATCTTTCAACTTTCTCTCTAGTTAGGCCTTTTTGTAAGTGGATCCGACACATTATCTTTCGACTTTACATAGTCAATTCTGATAATTCCACTAGAGAGTAGTTTTCTAACTGTAACATGTCTATGTCATATATGACGAGACTTTCCGTTATATGATTCATGCCCTACCTATTGCATCTTGACTATCAAAGTGTATGCATACTAATGTCAATGGTTTGGGCCAAAATAGAATATCTATCAAAAAATTCCGGAGTCTTTCAACTTATTCACCAACCTTATCTAGAGCACCTAGCTCAGAGATCATTGTAGAGCTCGCGATACATGTCTCTTTTGAAATATTTCCAAGAGGCTTCTCCTCTACCAAGAGTTAATACATATCCACTCATGGATTTTACTTTATTTGTCCGATGATCCAGTTTGCATCACTATATCCATTCAATACTGCTGGATATTGTATAATGCAAGGCATAGTTTTAAATATTATTTTAAATACTCCAAAACACTATTTATTGCCATCTAATGAGTTTATTTGGGATCCCTTGTGAACCGACTCAGTTTATAATAGCAAATGCTATATCTGATCGCGCACACTTCATGATATACATCATACTTCCCAATACTCTAGCACAATCCAATTGTGAGTCATTTTGCTTTCACTCTTTTGAAATGCAAAGCTCACATTTATTGGAGACTTGACAATATTGACATCCAAATATTTGAACTAGTCAAGTATCTTTTCAATGCAATGAGACAGTGAAAATGCTAAACATTATGGAGTTCTAAGGATTCTTATATCTAAGATTGCATTAACAACTCCAATATTTTTCATTCCAAACTTGCTTTCTAGCATACGTTTAGTAGCATTTATGTCATTAGTGTCTCTATTGATGATCAACATATCACCAATATAGAAACAAACAATGACCTTATGATTTTAATGTGAAAACATTTATCACTTCCATCATTCTTAAATCCATTTGCCAACATAGTTTTTGGTCAAATTTCTTATGTCATTGTTTGGGTGCTTGCTTTAGTCCATAATGTGACTTAACAAGTTTGCACACTTTCTTTCATTTACCAGGAACCACAAAATCCTCGGGTTGTTCAATGTAAATTTCTTCCTCCAATTCTACATTTAAGAAAGTTCTTTTCACATTTTGATGAATTTGAAGGTCATATACCACAACTAATAATTTTAGCATCCGAGTGGATGTAATTCTAGTTACTAACGAGTATATATATCGACAAGATCAAAACCTTGCTTTTGTCTAAAGCCTTTGACACAAAGTCTTTCTCTATATTTGTCAACAATTCTATCCACTTTCATTTTCCTTTTGAGGATTCACTTTGAACCCAAAAGTTTATTTCCTGGAGGAAGATCAACCAACTTCCAATAGGATTGCTCAAGATTGAACCAATCTCACTATTGACACCATTTGTCCAAAAGGATGAGTCTACATAAGACACAAGAAATGTTACAAAATCATATTTGAAGAAAGTATATGTCCCTTGAAATTTACTACGCCTCTTGATCTCTTTATTAAGTACATTCTCCTTTTGTTCTTTCCAAGGTCGTTTAGACCTTTCACTAGACTACTCAAGTCTAATTTTACAGTCCACAGTCTTAGGTCCTATTTCAATCCTTTTAGGAATAGGAACTTAGACTTGGCTAGACACCCCCACACTTTGAAATATTTCAAGTTGGATTTCCTTCCTTTCCATTTCTCATATGGAATCGATTGTGTCCTAAACAAACAAAATTGCTTTCTTTATCAAAAGACAAAACTTTTTTTTTGTTCCCTTTTGCAGTAAGGATTGTTCCTCCACAAAAGTTTTGTGGTAAACCCGAACTTATAAATAATGCATCCATCATTTCTTTCAACGTTCGGTTTTTCATTAGATTGAGGTGAATAGGGCAGTAGTTTGATGGATAATTCTATTTTCCAAACATATTTCTGCACAAGGAGATTTATACTCTCCATTCTTATCACTTCTTATCTTTTTCCAAACTGATATTCAACTTCGATATTACATTGTCTAGACATTTCTATTGCTTCATCCTTACCATTCAACAAATAGATATGATATCACAAATGTCAGTGTAAATCAATTCTAAAGGATTAGAATTCCTTTCAACAGATTTATAAGAATGCTCAACAAACTTAGATTCCACAAAAACTTGACATTTTTTTTGTTTATTGCACTCAAAATTAGACAAAACTTCTAAGTTGACCAATTTTCCTTACAAGGGTTTGTAATTGACATGCCCTAAGTGTTCATGTCACAAACATTGACTCAAGCAAGTAAGAACAAATAAAAATATTGAGTTTGAAAAGCTCTTCGCGAGGTAAGTTTTTCCTCACTAATACTTTGTTCCTATTTCTTACAATTTTGTGTGATACAAACATTGCTTAGAGTCATCAGCTTGTCAAATGTCCTTTTCATAAGGACCTTTCTATAACTTTCAATTTTGATTGTTATTGAACTACCCATGAACAAAGTTTCATCGAATTCAATAAAGGCAATATAGTCCAAATGTTACTTTTACAAAAACATAACAAATGACTATTTACCAATATTCATGTCTATGCAAATACTTTTATCATAATAGACATATCTTTTCATGAAAAATCATTATATTTTAAGTGATATTTTTTTTTTCATAAAAGAACACAATTATTTTGAACAAGTATATATATAATTTGGTTGTTTCATACTAGTCACACTATATACTAGTAATAGAGAAACTCAACAACCACAATACCAAAGATACTCCAAGAATTTTGTGGGTATAACATAATACAAAAGTATCATTGAATTTCATATCTTTTGCTCCAAAGTTAAATTAGACACCAAGTCTAATCATAAGCAAAGAACCCCCACATTTTAAATGTGATCTCAAAAATATGTTTCAAGTATTTGAAAATAGTTTTTCCACATATTTTAATGTTGGAAACATTATTCTACGAAAGAACTATAGTGTTGCAATTCTCTTTGACAATGTTTACACAATGTCAAAGTTCATTCCATAGAGAAACAAAATCACAAATTCTTAGTCACTGGTATTTTTCCTCTATCATAAATAGACATACCACTTAGTATTTTAAATACTAACAATAAGGACAAAAAAATTGTACAATTTATTTCTATATTACATTGAAGTTTATAGAAAATCAAAAGTACAACACTGACTTATTATGTGAAGTTTTCATATTCTTCAAACCAATTGCATAGTCCAATTTATTTAGAGTATAAAACCACAAAAGCTTTTAGTCTACAAAAATCAGACACACTAACATTTCTCATGAAGTACAAAACTACAAAAGTCTTTTTTTTTTCTCCAAACAGAATAACACATATTCTTTATCACATAGAAATATTTTTCTTATCAAATATCTTCCAACTATAACATTTTGACATACTATTTTATCAAATAAAAATATGCATCTCTCATTTTTGCAAACTAAAGAATTTTAAAAGCAACAATTTTTGCCAAGTAAAATTCATTCCACAACATATGATTTGCAGATCTTTTTCCAAAGATACACATGATAAAAAAAAATCAAAGATGATTACTCTTAGAAACTATTTTCCGCCTTAGACAATTTAATAAGAAGGTTACCTGGTAATCTTTAAACGGAATACCACAAAAATTATCTGTTACATTCTCACTTCGACCTTTCTAAACAAAGCAACGAATTATGGAGAAGTAATGCATTTATCTTCTACTTCCATGATCAGATTCTCTCAATCAGTAGAATACAAAAAATATTAACAGTATACTAATTTCCTTAAGATTGTTGTTCATCTTGTATTTCAAACATACTTAGAGGAAAACTTTGAACATCTTTGTGAGACAACAAAGTTTAAGAATATTTTCACAACTATAAAATTAAAACTAGTAGCGAAACTAGAATTCGAAACAAATTAGAAAAAATATACGAAATATTTTTCTTAAAAAGAATTATTGTTAATATGTGTCAAAAGAATCTTACTGATTCCAACAAACTTTGCACAAACACAAAGTTACCAAGTTTGATGAACTAGTGAAAAACAAAAGAATAGAAGAACTGAAATTAATTCACAAATCTAAAATTTGTAAAATACGTACCAAAATCTGGAAAAAATTTAATAGGAAAAAGATCAAGTCCACTGAACTCACAGTGTCCCCTTAAGGAAATTATTCCCCTCTAGTATCCGAGGTTTGATTTGGAATATGACCTCCCAGTGTAAAATGATCTTAATCACCAGAGTATAGATACCAAAAACTCTGGTGTCAGCGAACCACTCAACGGCAGTAAATACACTTAGAATACTAGATTTAGTAGTAGAAGAAGAAATCCATAAATTCTATGTTTAAAATGAAAGAAAATCCCTCAATTTATAGAAAACAAAGGGTAGTGCAAAAAGGTTCTTATTGTGCCTTACCGGAAATGTCACAAACCTTTGAAAAGTCACAATCTTTCGGAAAGGTCGTCACCTTTCATAAAAGTCACAACTTTCCATAAAAGTCGCAACTTTCAGAAAAATCACAACTTTCCATAAAAGTCGCAACCTTTCTTAATAGTCACAAGTCTTTATAAAAGTCGCAACTCTTCATTTTCCATTCACACCTTTTAAAACCCAACACATCACTCTCCAAAACCAATAATCCGAATTCTGAAATAATAATAATGTAATTTGAACACAATAACAAGAGAGGAACATTATTTGTAATCAATTTTCATGAAATTGTCTCTCAACCCTTACATCAATTCGTTATTTAGTAAATATGAATAATAAAATAAAATAAAATATGAATTTTGTATGACTAGTTTGATGTCGGGAGTGTTCAAACATGCCTTTTGACGAATAACTTAGGAAAGAGATTTTGAAAATTAGCCTTAAATCTTGCTTCATGAAGGGTAGGGGAAGAAGAGAAGAAGAGTTTGTCGTAATTTATCAAATCTCCTAGAATATGACTTTTCGGGAAAGTTAGTGGTCATGGATTAGGGTTATGAGACGAGGAAAGACAAAACACCCCTCCTAAAACGTGAAGAGAAGATTAAGACTTGAATAGTATCGGAGTTGGTGCCCGATCGCGCAGCTGAAGCCTACTTTGCACGATCTTCATCTCTTCTCTCACAAATCAAATAGACAAATCTGAAGCCACAAAACTGCAAAGACGATAGCTCTATTTCTATGGATACTTCAAGCCTTGTTTTTTAGTATCATCAAGCTTACACTCCGACAACCTTGATGCAGGAGACATTTGTAGACATCAAAATGGTGTAGGACTAGGGATTCCATCTGTGGTATGTGGTTACAATGTACTTGTAAGTATTATGGTCAAAGAATATACCATTTTGATTGTCCAAATAGTAACTAAAACAAATAAATTAAAACACGGGAATATAAATTTTTATGATGAAAGTAATCAACCATATATTTGAAAAATACAAATATTTTACTAAAACTAGTACTAAATAGGAAAAATTACAAAAATATATTACTTAACACTTCAACAAAATATCAATATACTTATATTTAATTACAAACATAGTTTTAAATTACATACCTAATAAAATACTGATTATTTTTTGTATTTAAGTGATTTATTTTTTTTCTGATTTTTTTTCTCTCTCTCTCCTTGTATTGCGTGTAATCAGGATATTTAAGGAAATTAATTTGTATATTTTAGTTTTTTTCCCTACTCAATATCATATGGTAACCATGTCGATTTATTAGATTAGAAAACATTATGGCAACCGTGTCAATTTATTTTTTATGGAAACATTCTTTTAAGGAAATATTATGGTAACCATCTCAATCTATATATATGTGTGAGCTTTTGCCATAGAATTCATATTTGCAGCTCTCTTTTCTTTGTTCTGCAAAACCCCAACTTAATCTTGGCGTCGCTGAAAAGAAGCAAAATTTCACTTTTTTTTCTGTGTTTGTTGTTCTGATGAGTATGAATTCTGTTCATTCGGATCCTGCTCTGTTTCTCACAGACGGTCAATACATTGACGGTGTCTTTGTCATTGATAATGCTGCTTCTTTGTTTCGCACAAATCGTCATCTTTCACAACCCCACAATCATCGCTCAAGAAATTCTTCTCACCGTTCAAGAAATACTTTTGGTAATCAATTGGCTCCACATAATAACTACTCTGTTTTCTGGGCTCCTTATACTTATCATCATCAATTCAATATTGATGATTCCTATGTCACAACTGATGATGTCAATCAATCAATAGCTGCTATGCAAAACCTTGATCCCAACTTTGGTACTCGTCTCAGTGGATTTGATTATACAGTGTTGCTTGATCTACCGGGCCATCACACACAAGTAAGCCACCAGGAGGAGGAGCAAATTTCAATGATGAAGAAAAGAAATTATTGTGCTGATAAAGTTGAAGTTGATTCAGAAGAGATATGTTCCATATGTTTATCTGAGTATGTAAATGACGACACAATTGGTACACTCCGTTGTGGACATGAATATCACGCAAATTGCATAAAACAATGGCTGCAGAGGGGCAAGAAGAATTGTCCAATTTGTAGATCTTCTGTTTAACAGAAACTTGAATTTTCTTTTTATTAAGTTGTTAGTCTTAGCTAGCTAGACATTGTTTTTATTGACCATCTAAATTTGAACCATTTTTGTTCAGTTGATGTAATGATTCTTTTAGTATGAAGTATAGTGACTGTCATTTACAAATCTTCCCGAGTTACTCGATTTTAAAATTTGAATATCAGATTAATTTTTAAACTTAACTCTGTGGCACTATTTTATATTTGTTAATACATATAAAAGTTTGGCTATCATGTCTTCCCCTAGATGCATCTGTATCATCACTTAATTTTCAAGGTTGGGCATCAGAGTATTTATTTTGCTACGTAGTTTCATTAAACCAGAGAGAGATTGATATACTTATAGTTGCCCCCTTCTTAATCTTCTGCTCCACTCTTACAGGCTGATGTTGATGGAGATGGAAATTTTAGTTACGGAGAGTTTGTCGCTGGCTGTATCACTTCATCCTAGAAAGATACCAAATGATGAGCACCAGCACAATCCATTTTTAATTCTTGATAGAAATTAGAATGGCAACAGTGAGCACGTCGTCAATTCCATTATGACATTGACACTGATAGGGTCAGTTTTGTGTATATCTACCTAATTCTTTACTTAGTTCATGTACGTACATATATTTCAAATGTCTTTTTGATTGATTGTGGAGCTAGCTATACGGATTAAGTTGATCTTACATCTTTCAAATTTACAGATGTCTCTTTCATTCATCTGTTCATATTAACACGTACCCAAAAGTCTAACTACCCATCCATGGAAAAAATCTGATCTCTCACATAAAAAAATAACCAAATGATCATGGCTAAATTTAATGAGGATGATATGCACAACTATAATGGTTCTTTTTGCGCCTAACGGAGCCACTAACATGACCAATACCTCCTCCAACACTTTCAATTATGCCCGAAGCAATACAAGTTTGAGATGTTGATGATGGAAGTAGCAAATATAGTTCTGATGAGGCAATATATGACGTTGAAGCTAAGATTGATTTGAGTAGAAAATAAAGGCTCAGCTTGATATTACTTCTCCTTGCACAGAGCAGTGTGGTTTCAGTCTGCACATTAGGGGCCATTTAATTTTCTATAATTCAGTGCTAACTATGTGCAATATTCGTCTAAACAGTGTGCTGAATGGCAAGTCAAGATCAAACTGTTAGAGACAAGGATAAACTCTTCATCTGGTCAGAGTGAGTATTCCATACCAGAATTAAACCACGGACAATCAAATGTTAGCACGAGTAGCAACAAGAGAAGGATTAACCATCCTCAACGGGGCTGAAAATTGGTTTCCAAACAAGTATTCAAGAATGTATGTCAAAGAGTTGACGAAAGAGACAAGGTAAACGGATAGCAAAGTATCATGGGTAAACTTATTAAGGATCATAAGCAAAATCTTCATCTGTATTAAAAGAAGAATATTTGGAGTTCCTCTGTTTGATTGATCCCATAGGTAGAGTTAGGTGGGGGCTCATGGGTTCGGACGACCCATTAGCTTTTCTGTAGACCTTGTATTTCTATTAGAAAGATAAATAAGTATATATGTACCTAACAAATTGATTGACAAAATTTGGTTAGGACCTTGGATTTATCCTTTAATAAAATTTATCTATTTATTTGTAAAGTCCAAATGAGCATGAATTTTATTCAAATTTTGTATGAATTTAATTCAATAAAATTTATGTGTCCTATAGTGATATTTTTAAAATTAAAAAAAAAACAGTTTTTTTTTGTAAATAAACTTTATATATTTAAAAGTTATATAAAAAAGTTTTATAAGTTAATGATGTCACAATAATTAATAATTCAAAATATTTAATAAGTAATTAAAAAAATTATGGCCAACAAAAATTTCAATTGATTATCCAAATAATAATCAAAATAAACAAATCAAAAAGGAAGAGGGGAATATAATATTTTTATGATAAAAGAAATGAAAAATATATTTGGAAAAATAGTAATGAGAATTCATTAGATTAGTTGGTTATTAAGTAGTTAAAAGGTGCTTAGGATGATTAAGGGTATAGTCTTTTCTATTAAAAGTTGTTATAACTAACTCTTTCAAGAGTTAGTTACAAATACAACTATAAATACATGTTTCTATCATTGTAGAAGTTAGCCCTTTGAGTTCATAAATGAATTTCTTCTTCTTTCTCTTCCAATAGACTCTGTAAGTTGTGTCTACGTTCATGGTATCAGTATCATACACAGTGACAGGCTGTGATAGACAATTTAGGTTGAAGAATCAGAGAATTGTTTTGTCGATTCACAGATTCATCAAATTCTCATCAGTTGATCTACAAATTGGAGTTCACAACATTATTAACTAAGTTTGATTCATATTTTGCAACAAGTTTTTTCTTTGATTACTATGTCTCCAGATCGAGTAGCTGAAGAACTAGATCGATGTATCAACAATGGAGAAATTGTTGGTTCCTTTGCTTTGCCTTCTAATGCAGTCTTATCATCTCAAGGTATTGACTACAACCATCCCCTATTTCTTAGTCCTACTTATGTGAGTGGGGTTAGCCTTATCTATTTTCAATTACTTGGCATTGAGAATAATACATTATGGATTCGATTTATTTCACTAACCATGTTGGGAAGAAACAAGATAGGATTGGTGGATGGATCCTGTAGGAATGAAGTGTATAGTGAAGAACTGTGGGGGGGCAATGGAGAGGGTAAATGCCATTGTATTGTCTTGGTTAATGAACTCAGTATCTAAGAGTCTTCTTAGTGGTGTTGCTTGCTTCGAGTGCTTTGCAAGTTTGCATGACTTGAATTGAAAGAGAGATTTGATAGAGTAGATGGCTCTAGAACATACAGTTTTGGAATTCTACCCTCCTGAATTCTTCAAAGGAACACGTACAGACAACGTATTTCTATTTATTTGAAACTTGACAATAAGCAATTCGTGCAACACCTTGTATTATTTATGAACTTTCAAATAACACACCGATTACAAAGCTATGTAACCTAAGGAATTATAAACTCTAATTCCTATCTACTCCAACACACAAAAAACCCCGGTTTTATACCTTCTAATGTTCTTCAAGTTCTTCAACTTGTCGAACAATTTCTACTCACAAAAGTCAGATTGTAAACAAGAACTCCTATCAACAATCGTACAAACTCCCTCTCAACTCACAGCACTCCCCAAAGCGAAAACAATAATCAAAGCCCTCACAACTCTTGATTGTGTTTTGATATTACTCTCTATGTAAGTGCACAAACTTCATTGAAGAAGTTATTGCCCTATTTTTGGAATAAACCTCTCAGCAAGTCCTTGTTCGTCTCAACTTTGTCTTTGCCTCTACAAATCCTTGTTGAACTCAACTTGGACTCCTAATTGCCTTTGCCGCTACAAAGTAAACTTTTTTCAAACGAAGTCCTCGTCTATGTAGGACTCCTTCTCCTACTTGACTTTGATAGAAGACCTTCCACACAGTTTGTCCTTACTCAAATAACAAAGCAGTTTTCCATAAATAAATAAGAAAACATTATTAATTATGAACTCCTTCTTCTACTCGTTTTAGGAAACACACTTTATCTCAGGTTCACTCGACCTGTTGTATGCATTTTAACATTCGTCAAAACTTAGAGTCTTTAACAAATTCCCCCTTTTTTACTGTGGCAAACCTCTATCTGCTTGCATCGAACAAGTAAGTAAACACATACACTCATATTCAGGCTGCTTCCCCCTTTTGACATTAGGCCAAAACTGGAAATAGAAACATATCTATACCACAAACAATAACATCATAACAAGCGATAACAAAGAAACACATCAAGCCAATTCATTAGTTACATCACAAATCAAACACAAAAACCATTAGCCACACAAAACATAAATGTCTACTAAAAACTGAAACAGTGAGAATCCAAAACATAAAGCCATAACACATGAGCACGGAAGGTTTAGAAAGAAGGCGGCAAAGTAGAAGATGAAGGAGAGGAACCTTTGGCTAGAAGATCACAAATATGCTTCAAACGATCAGAGCTTGATGATCTCTCAGCATCCAGTGTTCTCTGAGTCTAGGCAAGTTCCCCTTTAAGCCTAGAAATTTCATCTACCAAATGATCATGCTTCAATCCATAATCACTGTGCAGCTGATCAATTTCAACAGCGTGGGACTCCCTTAACGCAGTAATCTCCTCATTCTTAGCATTTATCGAGTCCCTCAACTCTGCATAGGAGCATTAGATCCTCTTGAGAGTATAAGAAAAACACCAGGATCGACCTCCCCCAATACATCTTTATTAGTTTGTTCTTGCCCCTCCTTAACAAGAACCTTAAAGTGCTCAAAGATACGTCCTAGCCAAAAGCCATAACCAAGCCCATGGGTTGTGTTATCATCCACACACATCTTATTCATGTGACAAAAAAATCCACTTAGGCAAATTTATCTAGACCTTAGTAATAAGAAGTTCCATGAAAAAAGTTTGCTTCAGTACGCCTATGCTTTTATGGAAGAATAATCTTATGAACGACATCAAATACTAGCTTATGAAATGGACGCATAAAACCTTTATCTACCCTAGTGTAGTTCCTCAACGTAGGATCATTACAAAATGGCGTGATATCTCAAGGGCGGATGAGATACCCTTTAAGGTCGGCCAACTACGTTTTACATAATGACACCAACACACATTAGGCACACCCAATATTCTTTCCAACACTTCAGCTAATAAAGTGAATGACACACCACCAACACTGCTAGTAATAGACTCAACAGACCCAGTAGCATTTATATAGAACTCCCTAGTTTTTTTTCTAGTCATTTTACGACGATAAGTCCCTTGAAGAAACAAGTCAGACCCACCTGTGCACTTAACAGAGGAAGCAATTCATCCATTCCATTCCCTTAACCCAGTAACCAACCTACCACGAATCACCTCTATTTTCTTAAAAGACTTTATGTGATCCTAATGTTTTGTCCTGTTAATTTCAAGATCACTATCACTTTCGCTATTTGGCCATAGTCTTTTGATTTAGAGGCAATCCTTTTTCTTTTTCTATTGAAGCGAGGTTTACCAAAGTGAGCAACAGTCTCAATGGAGGCAGATGTGAGGATAACCTTACTTGAAGCAGGGCGAATTTTAGGAGGCACCTTAGTGTTAGTCGATGCTTCTTGAATCTGAAACACAGAGCGAGTGACGCGACCCTGAACTTGCTCTAATGCACCCACAGGTGGACTTTCTTTTTCCACAGGAAAAATCATAGCTAGTGGTTTGATGGACTGAGTACTGAGTCGTGAACGAAGTCTCTTAGGGATCAATTGAACTATAGGAATATCATCATTATCGTCAGAAGAAGGATGAACATGTTCCTTTGATAATATGTGTTCCCCCTCACTTTGTGTTGTCGATTTTTCACCTATACCACTAGTTTTCTAGTTTCCCTATTCCCCCTGAATCGCAGTTTCATCCATTAGAGGATATGCAAGATGTGTTATTCTGTATGAGTCGATAAACATGACAGCAGGTAGCTCAAAGAGATCATCTGAACTTGCAAAAGAAATAATGGCAAGATGGAGATTGGATGAGGACACCATTGAAAAGTGGGTATTGATGTTTTCATATGTGAGAAGGGTGAGGGAGAGAATGAATCTCTATTGAAGAGGAGGAAGAAGAAAAGGGTTTCTTGGTTTTTGAGAGTAGTTACAGGAAACAAAAGGGTTTATAGGGAAGAGAAATAGGTTGATTTGATACAAAGGTGAGGTTGATTTGATTTTGGCGGAAAAAATCCTTCAGACAGGTATTTAATGCAGTAACGAGTGTTAGTGTACAAGCCTTAATATTTTGTCCTCACTTAATTAAGTAAAGTAGACATACCTTTTTAGTGTAGGATGATGAGTTTTTGAGGTTCAAGTCTGTGAGCTCCCAAATACCTGTTCCTTTCAAAGTGTTCCCTGGCTAATTCCTTTGTGAAAATGTCAGCAATTTGTTGGTCAGTAGCACAAAATTTATAGAAATTTGACCCTTCTCCACATTGTCTCTTACAAAGTGATGACGAATGTCAATGAGTTTGGTTCTCGTATGTTGTACCGGATTTTTTGCAATGTTGATTGCACTCGTGTTATCACAGAAAATTGGAACTCGTTTAATACTTAGACCAAAATCACTAAGTTGTTGCTTAATCCATAAAAGTTGAGCACAACATGAGGCTGCTGCTACATACTCAGCTTCAGTAGTGGACAATGCAACCGAGTTTTGTTTCTTTGATCCCCACAAGATTAGACATGATCCTAAGAAGTGAGCCATACATGTGGTACTTTTTCTGTCTACTAGATAACCCACATAGTCTGCATTAGTATATCCTACTAATTCAAAGTTACTCCCTTTTGGATACCATAGTCCTAAATCAGTGGTCCCTTTAAAGTATCTAAGAATTCTTTGGACCGCTTGGAGATGGGATTCCTTAGGGTTGGTTTGAAAACGAGCACGCAAGCCCATACTAAACACAATATCAGGCCTGCTAGCATTAAGATACAAAAGTGAACAAATCATACATCTATACAATTTTTGCTCTACAGCAGAACATGTTCCTTTGAGGTCTAACTTAGTGGTTGTGGATAATGGGGTATCTATTTGTTTTGCATCTTCCATTTTAAATCTTTTGAGCAGTTCCTTGACGTATTTCTGTTGGTGAATTAATGTGCATGTAGGTGATTGCGTTATCTGAAGCCCTAGAAAATAGTTTAACTCTCCAATCATGCTCATCTAAAACTCATTGCTCATTAGTTTTGCAAATTCGTTTGTAAGTGCTTTGTTTGTTGCTCCAAATATGATGTCATCTACATATTCTTGTAATAATAGATCCTTTCCTTTGTTTCTGAGAAAAAGTGTATTGTCAATTTTACCTCTTGAATATCCATGGCTTAGGAGAAATTTTGACAACCTATCATATCATACCCTTGGAGCTTGTTTTAACCCATAAAGACCTTTTTCAAGTTTATAGACATGGTGAGGATAGTAAATTTTTTCAAACCCATGAGGTTGTTTGACAAACACTTCTTCTTTCAATAATCCATTGAGAAATGCACTTTTTACATCCATTTGATACAAGGTGAATTTCATGTGTGCTGCAAATGCTATGAGTAACCTAATTGCTTCTAATCTTGCCAGAGGTGCGAACGTTTCATCATAATCTATTCCTTCTTCTTGATTGTACCCTTGAACTACCATTCTTGCTTTGTTTCTAGTTATTTACCATGTTCATCTAGCTTGTTCCCGAATACCCACTTTGTACCAATTATAATTTTCTTTGGTAATTTGGGTACAAGGTTCCAAACTTTACTTCTTTCGAATTGGTTCAGTTCTTCTTCCATGGCAATTATCCAGTCCGCATCTTGAAGGGCTTCACTGATTTTCTTTGGTTCTATCATAAACAAAAATGCATTGAAGGCGCAATGATTTTTCATACCTGATCTGGTGGTTATTCCAGAGGTACGATCAATGTGAGTATACTGTCCAGAGGATGTGATCCTTGATACTTGTAATCTTTTAGAACCAAATGTGGAGTTTCTGTAGTATGATTATCAGTAGGTTTTGTTGGTTCTTTTTCAGACACTTTTTCTAGGTTTTTTTCCTGATTGTAACATCGTGGATGTTGATCTCATCATTTTCATGGAGGAGACCTGTTCCTTTTTCCTGTTCCTTTGCATTATCAATGGATGCCTATGAGATTTTATCATCTTCCTGCAAGTTCTGGTTAGTCATAGTATTATATTAATAAAAGACAATATGTATACTTTTTTCTACACACATGGTTCGTTTGTTTAGTACCCTATACGCTTTGCTATGCATGGAGTATCCTAAAAAGGTTCCTCATCGCTTCTTGCATCAAACTTTCCTAACAAATTTTTTCTATTATTATGAATAAAACATTTACATCCAAATATTCTTAGATGCGAGATGTTTGGTTTTCTTCCCTTTAATAGCTCATAAGGGGTTTTATCTAGCAAGGGTCGCGACATACACCTATTAATAGTGTAGCAAGCAACATCTGGATTAGCAAGGTTTTCCACCACTCTTCCAGTAAAGAGACCGAACAAAGTCAATAATCTTTTAAGATGAAAAAACTAAAAAAAGAAAGTTTAAAAGAAA
>JAJJBR010001070.1:0-41779 GCA_022817965.1 Solanum lycopersicoides
TCATCGTTTTCTTCTTGTCTCTTTCATTTCCGTTTGTTTTTTTGTGATCGTACAGTGCTGTGATGGTGTTTTGTTCTTTTTTGCAATTTTTTTAAGAAGGAAATGTTGTTTATGCCATTGCATCTGATTTTGTGGTTTTGGAGTAGATCTAAGCTTTGGCTATGCTTTTTATTTGGTTGACTTACTTTTTACGCGATTTAGTACTCAAATGTTCAAGAGATCACTACTGAAAACGATGAATCACATCGTTTCATTTTTGATTTTGCTGTTCTGGTTAAATTGAGGAACGAAAAGAAAGTAGAAGAACAGAGAATGCTGGTAGGCTTAAGTATATGTATAGTAGGATCAATGGTTGACGAAGCCGTAGGACTGGAGGTAATCATGTCCATCTTGTAATTTCATTCATCTGCTCATAGAAAATCTCGAAATTGTGAGGCCAAGCCATTTTTTATTTTATTGGTAGAGTTGTCAACTTGTCATTAATATTGCTTTTTCCTGAAGGCATGGTACTGTGATGACAGAAGTGCCTAATGGGATGAATGTGAAAATTTTGTCTCACATTTGACATTATCTATCACACCTCAGTTCTGGTTACTCTGAAGTTTCCTGATGGCATTTGATTGATTGTTGATTGCATTTTATATTTGTGGATGACCTTTTTTACTTGGTACAATTTATTGAAGTGCCTAGTTATTAAAGACATTTTAAACATATAAACCTGTGTTGGTTACCATTGTATCCATATGAGGAGAGAGAAGTTCTGAAATTTTCAGGTGAGAGCAAGAATTCCTAAAGGAAGTCAACCCAGGAAGAGAAACGAGGTTAATAGAGAGAAGGGATTTTCTTTTAAGAGTGATTGGCCCTCTCTGTTGTGCCAATAATTTTATGTAGCTACTAAACCAACAGCATTTGTTAATGAAATACTCAGAAGTAGAAAATGAATCCATATATTTTAGTGATGATAATAATGTCACTCTTTCGGTGAACAAAATGGGCATTGAAGTCTATCCAACCTGTATATTGGCCTGGCAACTCGCAGGATGGCCTGCAATTGAGGTTCTCTCTTTTGCATGGAACTGGTGATTTTGCAGCCATGCTGTGGTTGCCTTCTCTTTTATGGTCTATTGGAAACAACTTTGCTACCCCACAAAAGCTAGGTCTGCACCCCCACCCTTCCCAAACTCCAGTCGTAGGATTACATTGGGTTGTTGTTGATAGTTTACTAGGGTCTGCTTATATCCTAATTTTTGGTATTTGGAGTTGTTTCAAAATGAGCCAAGGTTCTATTGGAATCGGCCTCTCTACACCCACAAAGGTAGGGGGTAAGTTCTGCATAGCTTCTACCCTCTCCAAACTTTGTGAAAGCTAATGTGATCATTTTGATTGGATAGAGTACTTCATTGCTTCCCTGTTTTTTTCCTTCTTATTTTTTATATACAAACAGGAGTTGCCTCTGGGAGGGGGCTTTTTGATATGTCACCCTTGCATTGTGTTTTCACTTTTAGTTTCTCAATGTAATTGCATCTGGTTGCTCCTTAAAGTCCCTGTGGCGATACTTCATTTTATATTCTCCCAAGTAGTACTCTATATTGTTACTATTCCATGAGCAGAATCAAAACTTCTAGTTGTAATCTGAATTTGCTTCTATAGGCTGTATTACTACCAAGGAGTTGGGAACAGTGATGAGATCACTTGGTCAGAATCCCACTGAAGCTGAACTACAGGATATGATCAGTGAAGTTGATGCTGATCAGAATGGAACCATTGATTTTCCAGAGTTCTTGAATCTGATGGCACGTAAGATGAAGGTATAGGTCTTACTTATTTGGCCTTATTGAGATATGTGAAAGGCTGCTTCACTTCAGGTTTCCTCAACCATTATTTAGATGCCTCCTCCTTGAGAATTGATCTCAATGACAATTTTGACTTGTTTGATTAGGGTGGATGACAACTTTGCTGTTTTGATCCGAATTCCTTTTCTATCTCTTTAAGTTGCGATAGTCTCGTGCATATAACAATTTTGTGTTTATATTTTAGTCCTCTTTTCTGTGATTAGGGATGGTCATGGTGTGGCCCAACTTCATATTTTTGTACTTGTTTATCAACCCAATAACTTGTCGTATTTCAACTTTAAAATATTGTGGGTGACTTTTGTGTCAAGTGATCTTTGGGTCAAATATTAGTATGCTATGGTCTGGATAGTTCCTAGATTCTTTCAGATTATTCACGAAAAACCTTGCTTTAAGTTCTGCATGCACCGAGACAATCTTTCTTATAGGAAAAGTTGCTTACATGCAGATGCCAACATCCAAGTTACAATAATGAGATAATACAATTTTCAAGGGATCAATGATTGGTTGATTCTTCCTTTTGTTCTTTTTTTAGCATTTCATTATTGTTTTCCCTTTGGATCTTATATAATCATGCTAAGGAGGACGGAAATATGCTTTCTTCATCGCTTGTCAAATATAATTAATTGCCAAATCTAGTAGTCTTGAGAAAAGAAATGTACATAATTTGTGGACTATTCTTGTGAAGGACACTGATTCTGAGGAAGAACTCAAAGAGGCTTTCAAGGTTTTTGATAAAGATCAGAATGGCTTTATTTCTGCAGCTGAGGTACTTTTCTTATTTTCTGCAAGTAATTATGTGGGAAGAGTTATTTAACATGCTAATAGTTTTTTTGTCAGCCAGTATATTTGGACTGCCAATTCCTGTGTCTTATGAGTGTACATTTTACATTTCAGCTTCGTCATGTAATGACAAACCTTGGAGAGAAGCTGACTGATGAAGAGGTGGATGAGATGATCCGAGAGGCAGATATTGATGGTGATGGGCAAGTTAATTATGAGGAGTTTGTCCGTATGATGCTTGCCAAGTGATGGGTTAAGATTCTGTTAGCTACTATGTAATTTATGATGGCCGCTCAGTTACTACAACTTCTAGCTGGCAGTTTATATTCTGTTCTGTTAAAGACAAACAAATGTGTCGTATGGTTTTACTAGCATCTCGACTCCTTTCAGTTTTATGTTATGGACTACAGGTGTATGCTGCTTTATACCCCTTGCCCCATCCAGAGGGTAAAAGAAAAGGAGAAATTAGATAGTTCATTGGTAATATCTTGGTTTCTTTCCAGGCTACAGTGTGAGTGTGTGTGTGTGTGTCTCTAACTGTTATATTTCCCGTTTCTGATTTTCGTTTTTATGACTGATTAATGGGAATGTCACAAATGCAAGGTGATTATTTCCTAAAGCTTCGACTGTTAGATGTCGGATGCCCTCGTTTTTATTTCAGAGTAGAACCGAGATTATTATTTTGGAAGGCATACTGAATTTTGTGTAAAAATTGAATTATGGCAGGACAGGAAAAGGAGGAGAGAATGAATATAGGGCATAAAAGTATATGACATGATAATTCAGTGTGAAGTATATGGCATAGATGTTTTCTCATTACATTAACGAACACTAAACATTTGTTTGCCAATTGAATCAATTTATCCATGATCTCTTTGAATTTTAAGAGTTGAATAGGTCATTTATTAGTTGGTTCGGCGAGTCTCTTTCAATTTTTAAAAATAAAAATACACATATTTGTGTGTGGAAGGATCATTATCTAATTAAATTATTGTAATTCTTCCATTGTTTCTGATCTGTTTCGCGCCATTGTTGTTGTTTGAATTGAATATTGTTCTAAAGGATTGATAATATCTCTGGAAGTTCTGACCAAAAAAAATCTTTGGAAATTTGCATCTCATTTTGAAAAGTTTGATCAAAGACTAAAGTTGATTTTAATTGGAAGTTTCAAATTGAAATTCAAATCGGGAGATATATACCAAATAATAATAATACATTCAACACCGATATATGAAATACATACAAGTCGTATGATACAACAATGCAATTGTATGCTAGATGAGTGTGAATATGTTTTGGGTGGATATCATGCAACAAAAGTTAAAATATATGTATCAACTAAACATATATATATGTATATATTATACAATATTTAGGCCTAATATATATTATAAAGTTCTTATTTTACATGGTTTTGATTAAATACTTCTATTTTTCTTTTATCTAATATGTGTTAAATATAAATCAATTTCATCAAGTGAAAAATAAATCCTTATCGATATTATTAATATTGTAGATTTAGAATAAGTTTGATTAATGTTTTATATGTAAGTGGAAAGAAAATTCCAAAAATGTTGTCTACTTGATCCAAACAATTCAATTAGGTTCTGTTTGGAAAGCCACTTGGTAACTGAAATTGGTGTAATTACCAGCCTAGTAATTACACTATCTAGTAATTACACTGACCTGTTTAGCTGTTACAGTGTAATTACACATGTCCTGTTTGGATGCCACAATGTAATTACACATGTACATGTTCTCTTTGGATGCACAATTACAATCATAAAATTATAATAAATGTTAAAAAGAAAAGTTTATTATTTAAAGTTTATACTAGATAAATAAGAAACTTTATAAATGACATTAAATTAAATATTTAAGATATATATATATATTTGAAAATATATTAATTAATAAACATATTTTCTGTAACTAATATTATTAAAAAATTAATTAATTTATATTTTTTCAAATTAATATATTTCAATTGAATTGATCGTAACAACTAAAAGTATGAAGTTTGTACGAACATCGTGAAATGCAAAATTGATAAAATTAAAAGAATAACATATAAATAAAATGTCATAAATTATTAAATGTTTGATAAAAATATAATCAATCAAGTCTAATTAAAAAATGACCTGCAATGTAAATTGAATATTACTAAAACAAATGAAACTGGAAATATAACATAAGTTATAAATTCAAAATAAAAAATTTAACATAATACTCTTATAACAAATTTCAACATAGCAATAAATATGATTTATTTTTATTTTTTTCTTAATAAAGAAAACATAAGTCTATAACCTTACTCAACGATAATTTTTTTTAATTTAAAATTAGAATACTAATAAAATTATGCTAATGAGAAAATAAGTATGACATAAATAAATAGATAATACGAGAAAATTACACATATCACGTAAAGTAAGGTTAAGAACAGGAGGAAAATTATATACAATAAATTATATAAAATAAAAATAATTTTTTTACAAATTTTTAGAATAATAAAAATAAAAAAGAACTTAAAATAATAGATAAAATTTTTTTTAACAAAAATATAAAAAATAGAAATAAAAAAAATGATTTAAAAGTAATCAGGTGGTAATTACACCATATATTACCAGCAATTCACAGCCTCTGCCAGTGAATTGTAGAGTATAACTACCCCGCTAATTACACCAATTACCTGCTGATCAAGTAACTACGTGTCCTTCCAAACAGGACAATACAATATAATTACACTAGTTACACCAATTTCAATCATTAGGATGTCGTTCCAAACAAGCCCTTAGTATCTTCTTACTAAATAAGAAGAAAATAAAAAATAATATCTTGTCATTCTTTGAACAATAAGCCAAAGTCGCAAGACATCTCAGTAAAATTAGTAGGAAAAAAACTTATCCGCACCAAATGTTTACACCAAATTAATTCAATTTTCATAATTATGTAATTTAATATACTAAACACATGTTAATTAATTTAAGTTAAGTAAAATGAACTACAAATTTAAACACATGGCATGCATGTATTGAATTGATATAAATACCGATACAGATAAGTTTTACCCAAATTATTATAAGAAATCTCAAATATATACATATGCACAAATATTATTAATTTAGGTTTTTTTTTCCTTCTTACATGCTATTTGTTTTATAATAATAATATAATTGTAATTTTTAAAAGACATTAAACATTTAACTTTACATATAAATTTAATTATTTATAATAATAATAATTAATTTTAGTTAATAAGAGGTAAGTCATTTATAAACAAATACATTATTTTGGATATTGTTATAAGAATGTTATTTATTAATATGAAGATTTGAGTTTTATTATTTAAAATTCTAAAATATTTTTAATATTAAAGTAAAAAGTCTTTTTTTTTTAAAATAATAATGTTCAATCTTGTTTCAATGATAATAAAATTATAAAAAAAATGTAAAATCTCAAAATTTTGAGGCCTAAAGCAAATACTTCAATTATACTTGCTCTTGAGCTATCCATGCATAGCCATTAAATATTGTCCTATTTTTACCCACAAAGAAGAAAGAATCCCTTTACACTCTAGCGCAATGCCATACCCAAGTGGCTGATTTACGCAATTGTTCACTATATAAATAAGATGTTAATTTTTTTTTAATATTTAAAATAACTTACAAAATTTTAAATTATAACTTTTCAAAATCTTAATTTGCTCAAAAAGAATTTAAGAATAATTGTCCAAAAGGTCCATAAGTACTAAAAATAAATAAATCATCATCTAAAAAGTCGTTAATAAAAGAGAGAAAGTATCAAAAGCAAACTCTATACTTGACACAAATTATTAATTTTATTCCTAAACTATTGACAGTTTTAAAAATACTTTTTTGCTTGACTAATTGAAGTTAATACACGGTACACCCCTAATTCTTCGTCAAATTTAGAGGTGTTTTCAACACTTCTTTCGATTTTCATCAAAAACTTCATGCTCCTACAAGAGTTTGAGACCACTTATTATGTAATGCGGCATATAGATACCCAAAGAAATTTACAATCCAAATTTGGTCCATTACAATTGTGACTTATCCCAACAAGTGTTTTGTAGTGACAGATATATAAATGTGTGACTTGTGAGTCTATCCAACACGCAAAATAAAAACAAAAATTCATATTTCTTCTCCAATAAATTACAATCTTCCCATAGGGCTCTATATTTGACTATTTTAGGTTAATATATGTCTTAACATGTACTTCTCTTCACCGAATATACTAGATATTTATAGTCTTTAAGAACAATTACTATTAAAAAATTTAATTCTATTTAAAAAATACGACACATAATTTAAGTCATCAGATGGTATAATTCGATGCAAGTTTTAATATACAAATGGACCCAAGTGACAGTTTCTCCATACATAGATTTACGAATTAAAGCCAAAGGATAAGAAGCATCACACATTCTCCCACCCACTGATGTAATAATGTAGATCTAAAACAGCACACATACATGTCTGATTTTTTTCATCCTAATAGCTTGTGAAATTCAATTTTTAAATTTTACATATAAGTATTTCTTTAAAAAATATTAGTAACGTTTTCTGTTTGACTAATTGATTTAAAATATAAGTTAAACTAATATTGGAACAACATTTCTGCCTAGTCAAAATTCATAAGTATTTTTGAAGAAAATCCTTTTTGTTTTAAACTTATGTTAGTTAATACTACTCAAATTTAAAAGATCAATGTTTATTTTTAAGGTTAATCAAACGCTTCAACTATCTAAAAATAAGCACTCAGATTAAAAAAAGATTGGTCAAATAAGATGCAATTAGACTAATTCTTCATTGATTCTTATTGGGGAAAAAAAGGGAACAAGGAAAAAAATGTCTAATTAAAGTGCTGCAATTAATACAAGATGGCATAATATTAGTGGATTTAATTAACCAAAAGTGGAAAAAATAAGAAGGGATTAATAGCTCAAACTAAACTATAGAATTAAAATTAAAATTAGACCTTTTATTGAGTAAGAGAAGATGCATTATTTCCAGTAATAGTACTGGATACAGAGGAAGAGTTATTCTTATGATTATGCATCCATACTTTAAACACCTTTCTACTTACCCCTATCTCTCTGCAAAATCTCTCAGTCTCGTTTTCCTCATCTTTCCTTTGTAGCGTCCACCCCAATTTCTCCGCAAATGCCAGCATTTTCTCCTTCTGATCTCCCGTAAACTTCGTCCTAAACCTCTTCTTCCCGCTCCTCTCTGATACCCCTGGCGACTCTTCAGTAGTCGCCAAACGGTAATCATGAGGCGCGATGATTTCTCTATCATCGCGGCTACTGTTGTTGCTGTAACTTCCACCGCAACTGAACTTGCGGTGGAAGTTACGGTGACAACCGCAGGCAGCACAGTTTAAGCTGGTGCTGCCTCCGGGTGAAGTGTTGGTGTCATCAAGTGTGAATTCTCCACAGCCATCAGTGGCATAACTGCCAAGGCTGGCTGCATGGTTCCTTAAGCACTCTCTGTAAATGTCATTTGATTTGTCTCCTTGCATTTTCTCTCTCTCTCTCTCTTTCTTTTCTGTTTTGCCCCTCTACTAGTCTTACTACATATATGATAAGCATATATATGTATGTACATTGTACTCCGATTCAGAGATTTTAATTTTATGAGTTTTGAATTTCAGAATAACAACTTCAACTACAACTAATGATTGAGTTTGATAATTGAACTCATAGTTGTGAAGTTTAAGTTATATGCATCGTCAATGTACAATTTAAAAATTGCATTTTAATTAGTATTTGCCAAAAAAAAAAAGAAAGAGAATATTTTTCTTATTGAAATTATGTATTATACCAAATGGGGAAGTTATTTATGTCATTTATGAACAAGACTTATTTGTTTCTACAAAAAGTATATTAACTCTTATTAGATAGGAGTATCACTTCGACTAACATAACATGTAACTATATATTTTTAGTTTTTATTTTAAATGCTCAATTGCAGTGGCAAAGTCAGAAATTTTGTTAAAAGTTTTAAAATTTAATATCGACATATCAAAAGTAATTATTAACCTACATTATACGTACCATTTTTTATATACATGATACAAAAAGTATATTAACTCTTCTTTAATGTTTTCTCCATCAATTTTTCCATCATAGTATATAAAATATTCCTTTAAAATAAGAAAGAAGACAAACGGTATGTCTGTATGAAAAGTATAGTCGATAAAACGTGTATGATCAAAATTTCTCTATACCCCACCTATGGTAAAATTGTATATTCTTTCTCAATATATTTTTATTTTACATAGAAGGACCGCACATATTTATAATTCATGAGATTCATGATTGCTGGTTGGTAGGATGAAAAAATGATTAAAATTTACGATTGTTCGTTTGACCCAAACTATTTAAATGAATTGGATATTCAATCATTTCATAAGTGGATCAAATATGAATTAACTCATAATTCATTATAGAATATGGATAACTTATTTGGTATTCATTAATTCCACTACATTTTTCTATATTTTATATAAATCTTTATTGATTCATTTTCCTAGTTAAATTTAATTATAATAAGTATAATATATGAGATTTTGATTTATTTGTGATTTTTTTTTTTTTTTGTAGGTACTAGAAATTATTAATCCCAATAAGAATCTCGACAAAAAGTAGCGTAAAGATGGAAAGAAAATTAAAATCATAATTGATCTAAAGAAACTAAAGGGGGAAGCAGATATCAAAGAGTAGAAAACATATTATTGGTTGCTTAACATATTTTCATCGATATTAAATATAATGAATTTATATTTATTTAATTCGACTCATTCATTTGTCAGACCTTAACAATATTTAGTTAATGACCTTATAAAATGTTGGAAGTCGAAAAAAAGAAAAGAATATAAAATTAAATTTTTGAGTTATTCTCATCACAAAAATTTTCACTTTTCTATTAGTTGTTAGGTTATAACTTACAAAAATAATAAATAATAACCACTCGATCGATCATATGTAAAAAAATTTTATTTCATATTTGGATAAAAAATCCTAATTTTACTATGAGTAATTTCAAAAAGGTTCTTCTTATAATTGTAGTTTTATTTCTTAAATCACATTTTATGTGAAACAACAATTTCGAAATAAAATACAAAATAACACATCACTCTTTTTCAAGTTCTTTTCCCAAAAATCTCTAAGAAAGTTAAAGATTAAGGGGTCGTTTGGTAGGGAGTATTAGGAGAAATAATCAAAGTATTATTTGTTATATTATTTAATACTATGTTTGGTAAGAATTTTGGGTCTATGTATTATCAATCCAGGGATTAGTTATGCACCCTACATGGTATTAGAGGGTGTATAACTAATACCTTACATTTGGTGGTATTAGCTCTAATACCATGGGACTAATCTAGGTAAAGTCAAAAATACCCCCTCAAATCCTTTTAATCCTTTTGTTTATTTTATATTTATATTTTATATTTTATATTTTATATTTTATATTTATACTAATAAATTTATTTAAATAAATTAGCTTACAAATTTTATTATTTAGATATAATTGTTTCTAAAATATGAGTTATCTAATCTATTTATTATTAATATAAAATATTATAATCCGACTAATATGCTAATTATGTTGATGTATGAATTTAAGAACAATTCATAAGTAAAATATTATCTCTTAACGAAAGTTCACTAAACATTACACAAGTAGTCTAAAACAAGAGCATGTATATGTATATATACACACTCTTCTCTAGAATAAAAATAGTTTAATTTATTTTGCTATATTTTATTTTTTTTAATTTTATGATAAAGAGTTTTTTTAAAATTTATTGATACAAGTCAAAGTTCAATAAAAATTTTTTATAAATCATTATAGTTGTGACCTTTTGAGATATTAACTTTAATTTATTAAGATGACAATTATTTACTCTCAAATAATTTAAGTGAGGAAATAGTGAACATGACTATAAAATTTTTATTCTCATAGCTAGTTAAAAATGTTATAAGAAATAATATCATCTGTTAGTTATGTACTTTGACTAATTACATGAAATATAAAATATCATAATAACTCTAGAATATAATTGGAAAGAATTTTTTTTGTAAACTTTTAAACCACACACAAAATTAGATAAAATACAATGAACCAAACACTTGATAAAAATAATCCCTGCATTACTAATCCCTGCATTACCAATCTCTGCATTATTAATCCCTGCATTACTAATCCCTGCATTATTGATATTTGTACCAAACGACCCCTAAAACTAACACATGTTTTATATTCTTATTTTTAGTACATACACTAAAATAAAATAGTGAAAGCATATTTATTTAATAATCTCATTATTATTTAATACATGTATTATAGTCTTAATATAACTTGTTATCAATTAGTCCAACAAGAATAATAGAATAAATTTCTAATCGTCAAAATATAACTAGGGATATTAAATATTAATAGTAGGGCTCACTTTGGAAGAGACAAGAGTAATTATATGACCTGTAAAACATTTTATGTTTAATTTAGATATAATTTTTGTGCAGTAGAGAAGAGGGACAACTCGACAATTGACAACCAACAAAAGCATTTTATTTGTGCAGGAACCAACGTGACTATACGTAAACAAAATCTTCACAATATCATTTTTTAGAAAAAAAATAAAGAAATATTACTAAAGGATACTTCTGCCTTTTTAATTTACTCATCTAGGTTTGATTTGATATGAAAATAAAAAAAATATATAAAACTTTAACATATTATGATTATAAATTAAAATCGCATAGAGCTTACTAAAAATATTATTTACGTGAAAAATTAAAATTAAAATTACTGGAAAAAAATTATAATACAAATGAATTGAAAGAAAAAGATAAAAAACAAAAAAATTCAATGCATGAGTGAGCTTTTCTATGGTCTGACTTAATTATCTTAGAAACTTTATTTAACGACAATATAGTCCCATTAAATTCATGAATTAACAATTAATCTTCATACTAATTATTATAATCAATTTAAGTTTTATTTTTAAACATTTTAACATGATTAGCCACTTCAATTCTAAATTAAAGGTGTCTTTCTTCATTTCTAGAATTTATTTTTTTCTCCTATTTATGATTACCATCATTAACTGAATATTTTTTAGATTATAAAAGTCTTATAATTAATATGAGATGAAGTTAAATTGGGTTGAAATTACGTGCTCCCCATCTCAATCTATTTGTTGTATTTTTCTTTTACGTGTTCCTTAAGAAAATATTAATTAAAAATCATATTATTTTATTCTTATTTATGTCTTAAGATATAATATTTACTTTATCGTGTCATCTCTATATAATTAAGGTGTTAATAGATTTAAACAACAATTACGGCAAAGAATAAAATATGAAAATGTAATTAACTTTGTCTTGACCTTTTAAATAACAAATACTTTTAAAATAATTATGTTTAAAAAACACGACAAATAATTCGAGACAGAAGAAATGTATATTATGAATGGGACCTTTCTACCTTGGTTTGGGCACATCATCACATGAGCTGGTCAATGCAAAGGATATAGTTGCAAAATGAATGCATCTTGAGTGATTGTAATGCCTTAATTTAATGATACAAGAACAATGGAGCCAGAGGGGTAAGAGAGTCAAGATTTGTCCTAGTTCATGAACACAAATATTCTGTCCAATGAACATGTCTATGGCTGACTTTACCCCTATGGAGAAAAACAATATTTTTTTAATAATCTATAAAATATATATAATTGTCCTAAAATTTTTGTTTAAGCAAAGGTTAAAAATATGGAGTTAATTCCATTTTTGACCTTGTGGGGTGCAAGTATTTAATAGTAAGTACATTAATTCTGTGTGGTTGTAGAAGATGGGGTTGGGAGGGGGGACCCTGGAACAGTATGGGATAACCTCAATAATTCACTTTGGGAATATGCAGAGAAATAATCATAGAGGGACCATCAAGTCCTTTTTGTACTTTTGTCTACTTTTATGAGAGAAATTTATTCATATGCAAAACAGAGAACATGTTTGGGGTGTGGCCTCCAAGGGCTCATGATTTGATAGAACCAAGTTATTTTGAAATTAGTTATTTTTATCAATAACAGGAGATAAAAATGACATTACAATTATGAAATATGTTATTTTATTAAATATGGTGTTTATTGATCTAGGAATTAGCTCTTAACTTGTTTTTATTTGTCATGTTCATGGATGAATTGATGCGGTATCCAAGAAGAGGTGTCATGGTGTGTATTATTTGTGAATAACATAATTCTAATTGACGAAACCCGAATAAGAGTTAATGTTAAGCAGAAGACTTTGAGGTAGACCTTAAAATCTAAAGGGTTCAGGTTGATCAGATGAATCAAGATAGAATACTTAAAGTGCAACTTCAGTAGTGTAATGTATGAAGTTGGCGTGAAAATAAGGCTTGATACACATTTCATTCAAAAAAGACGAAGTTTTAAGAATATTGGATCTATCATTCAAGGAAATTGAGAGATTGACAATGATGTCACACATCGTATAGGTGTGGGCGAGGAGTTTATCTGAACTCACAATACTTCGTATCTTATGATAGAGGAAAAACCTACCTTGAAAGCTATTTGACATTAAGTTGTTCATGATGCTGGACTTCAATGACGGTTGTCACTACTTCGGAGGCTGCTCGCATTTTGTGTCCTCTGTGATAAGGTGTCACAGAAACTTATAGACAAGTCCTATCGAGCAGTGGTTAGACCATCTTTGTTATATGGAGTAAAGTGTTGGCTAGTCAAAAACTTCACATTCAAAAGATGAAAAATTCAGAGATAAATGTGTGGACATACTAGAAGAGATAAGATTAGGAATAAATATATTTGAAATAAGATAGGAATGACCTTAATAGAGAAAAAGATGTGAGAAACGAGACTTAAATGGTTTCGGCATGGACAAAGGAGATGCAGGGATGCCGTTGTGCGACAATGTGAGAGGTTGGCTATAATGGTTTAAAGAGAGGTAGATGTAGGCCAAGTAAGTATTGGAGAGAGGTGACTAGAGAGGACATAAAACAACTTCAACTTACTAAGGACATGATCTTTGATAAAAGGTTATGGAGATCAGAAATTAGGGCAGAAGGTAAGTTAGATAGGTGAACATTGTCTCACTTATTTTTTACACTATTAGTTGTACTATTAGTCATAGTATTACTTCTCTAGTTGCTTGTCCTTTGAGTGCATTTATTATCTATGGTTTCTTTCACACTTTGGTGACTTGTTATTTGTTAGGATAATTTGTCCGGTAATCTATAGTATTTTTATAATGACTTTCTTCATTTTAGTTATTTCTTTTTGTATATTGCTTTGGAAATTTTTTTCTTAAGTTGAGGGTCTATCAAAAAGATTGTGTAAACTCTAACCTCTAAAAAGTGATAAACATTGTGTAGACTCTAACCTCCTAAACTCCAATTTGGGGGACTAGTATGTTATTGATGTTGTAGTAGTAATGTAGTGAAATAAAGATATCAGAGAGTAGGTTTTACTCCCTCAAATTCAATATAAATGAAATTTTTGCATTTTTTATGGCCCAAAATAAATAAATTCTTCAAAGTGTAAGAATGTATCCCCTGCGTCCCCGTCCCCAAAATTATCCTTCTTTTCAATGGTGTTTTTTCAAATTTTAATTAAACCTCTCTATAGTAACAATGTTTGTGTAAAATTTCATGACTACTATAGCAATAATATATATATAGAGAGATATCTTTTACTTGTCATAAGCAAAATTATGCAAAATTATTTATTTTTATAATTCTTATGTTATAAACGAAAATGATATGCTTCTTAAATTTAAAATCTTATTTGATTTTTATTTTTAGAATTAGCTAAAAGTTAAAAAGACTAATAGATTATTAATAAATTCATAACTAGTCCTACCGTAACGACAAAGATCAATCACTTTCTAAGAAACATATGTATTTAAAATTTCAAAATTGACATAAGGATTCTAAAATTATAAGTTGCTTCATAAATTACTGTCTCAGTGTCTCTTATACCGCTTGTATTGGTAAAAAAAAAAAAGATAATCCAAACTTTCAGTGAAAGGGTATTCAATAGCTTTTTCTTGAAGGTTGTCTAAGAGTTTAACAAATAACTCTTCTATCTCACCCGATCTGATGTCTCTAGTTTTTACTTTGCATATATATATATATATATATAAAATTTATATGTGCATTGATAATGATTTCATATATATTTTAATTATTTTATTATATACATAATATATTTCTTCTAAAATATTTTTACATAATATATTGTACGGTTATTATATAGAGGTAATTTTATAAAGTTTGTATTATTACATTGAATATCGTTATTGTTATATGTAGAATATTGCTATAGAAAAGTAAAATATTAATGAAAAAATGATTTTAGAGAAAATCAGACCGTTATAACAATATATTATTAATAGTACTTTTAAATCTCGAATAATGTTATCTATAGACTATACTAATAAGAGAGTTTCGAAAGAATTAAAAGGTAATATTAACAAATTATATTTTAATTAAATGTAGTTAAATATCTCTCTTTAAGAATCCATCAGTTACTATTCCTAAAGATTTGTTTATATTAAACTAGGAAGTAAATAGATAATAAAGTACAATTGTTGAGAGTAAAAAGATAAAAAGCAATAACAATAACAAACCTAAAAGAATAATTAACTAAAATTAGTTATATTTACATTCCATATAAGTTACCAAATATAAGTGTATATGTTTTAACTATTATAGTAAGCTTATTGATTAGCTATAGTTCATAATTGATATTTCTTATTTTTTGAAAAAGAATAGAACCCCGGTAAAGAAAGACCCTCCAAATTTAAATTTGATTTTGCTTCGTTATCTAATTCATTAATTAAAGTTAAAAACTCGTTAATTTCTGTTGATAATAGTTTTTTTATCAATCGTATATACTTTTTGTTCAAACTCTTGGTAATCAATATTGGGAAGAAAGATAATATGAATCCTATTTACCCAAGTAGGCTTACAGATCAGATTTTCTGGATCGTCTTAGACCTTCTAATCCAAAATGCTTGGAGATACACATACAAGGTTTGCTTGTTACTAATATAGTTTATCCTCTCTTATTCTATTGCCTTATATCGAAAAAGGCTGCTCTAGTTGGGTGAGGTAGAACCATACTTTTAAATAAGATAAATCAACTAACTAAATAATATATGAGGCTACATAGTTTATGAAATAAGAAGATTGTATATTTCTTATACGTTATCCGTTTTAACATATCATGTGTATGAAACCTTATAGATAAACTGGAAAAGTTGACAAATTTAAAAAATGTTCTAAACTTTTTTTTCCTGATAAGTCTATTTTTTCATATAGATTGGAGCACTATATATTGATAATAATAAACTTTAACTTCTTTTTAGAAACATAATTTCTAAAAAGAAAAACTAAAACTAATATGAATTGAATTTTTTTGATATTTTTTAGAAGTTGTTAACTTTGTATGTATATTAATATCCAACAATAAGATACAAATTTCGATTGCAAATTATTTGACACTTCCACTAAAAAAAATTCACATCTATATTTATGTGGAGTAACAGTAGTAAAAAAGTTCACATCTATATTTACGTGGAGTAACATTCTAAAGATGGGTAGTGGGTTTATAAGCTCACATTTATATACAGAGAGAGAAAGAAAGAAAAGTTCCGAATAATAGACCATGACATTTTTTTAAAACTTTTTGCATTAGATTCAATTTTACAAAAACTAATTTTGCATTTTTTGTATGAAATATATTATCAATTAAAAGAATATTTGGATCGATTAGAAAATGATAGACCTCGATCAAGTCCATATTCCTTCTAGTGGGTTGGATGAATGCCTATTAACAAGTTCAAATAGTTTCAATTTTCTATACTATGAACTCAATTTTTTTATTTTTTGTAGCAAATTATATTCAATCCTATTTCTCTAATTAATCAGCAACCGCTATACATTTTGCCGGTACATTAATGGTTTAAAAATCTAGATTGTGAACCAATTCTTTTTTAGGAAGACTTATTTTCTCCAAAACGTAAATTATAAACTCTAAAAGCCTTTTATTAGTTCAAGAATAAAAAAGAACTCTTAGGTGCATATATGCCTACTTCTAATTCAAATCCATAATTAGTTAATGATTTTCAATTCAGTTAAGATCAATATTGAACACTGCATAATATTTCAAAGTTTTTTCTAATTAATCTTATAAGCTTCTCTTATAGTTTTATATGTTTTTTGAAAGAAAAAAAAAACAATAATTTTGAAAGGAGTGTAACGCACATTAGAAGGGTTTACTCTACAAATTAATACTACATTATTTGACTGACAAAGCTAGATGAAGTCTATGTAATACATACAAAACTCGTCGCTACGAAAATAATTGTGATTAAAAAAATAAGTAGTATTTTAATATTGTTTCTCTTATTGATCAGGAAAAACTCTTTTCTCACGCTATGAAAAAAAGAAATATTAATGTAAATTCTTGTATTGCTAAGTGAGAGCAAGAAAAGGAATTGAACTCGTGTGCACCATTTATCTAATCGAGAAATTATCAAAACTAATTTGTACGAGTATATTATTATTTTTAAATAGAATCTAGAGTAAAAATTATTTTGAATCGGCAAACATTTGTATATGTAATTGTTAACTTTACCTCACTTGATTATTAAACACTATTAATTATTTGGAATATGTCACCTTGTTGTGTCAAGTAAAATTTTAATTTCAATAGTTACGCTTTATTTTTAATTTAATGATACTACATTATATAAAAATGACATAATATATTTGCGATTTCAAGATTTTAATAAAATTTTGGTAAGCTTGATATACATTTAACTTTGAGATTACAATATTCACATTTCTTATTCGTATTATTAAATTATGTGCTAAAATAAAAGGAGTAACTAAAGAGATATACTATACAGTTATCAATGTCCTCTTATTGTTCCTATTAAGAAAAAAATAAATAATTAAATAGTCACTTGTTCAAACGTTTAAATTTAAAATGATTGAGGGGTATATAACATACGTCAACTTCATATATGAAATATATATATATATATATATATATATATATATATATTCACCGTATGTATAATTTATGTATATTGAATAAGAAAAATAAATAGCAAATTCAACCTGCTATTTGTGATAAAAATCTGAGACAAATTCTCAAGGGTACAAATATCTGCTTTTGAGGCCGTCATTTAATTTAAATCCGTAGTTTAAAAAAAAGTGAGTTTACGATATTTGTGAATTTGAAAAGGCCAAACTTTGATTTTTTTTTTTTTTTTGCAGAACTTAAGATATTTTGGCATGAGGTTAGGGTATATATTTGGTTGAGCTTCAAACATTTTGGCAGGACATTCATGTGAACAAATTTTCATCCAAAATCAAGAACTTATTTTTCATATTTCAACAATCAAACACACAATTCAACATTTATATACCTTAAAATTAGTTCAAATTTAAAATATAAATTTCATGTATCATAAAGAATAAGACTCGATCATTAATTTATGAAAACATCAATAAATCTAACAAACTTCTTTTACAACAATGGTGATCTATAATTGTTGTCAAGTTTTTGCAATATCATTTGTTTTCTAACTTTTCAGCTATTATGAACTACTATTCCATTAAATCGAAACAAAACCAATTCAAATTCGAGATTAATAACTAACAAATATATGGTAATCTCAAATTTATTATAACTAGATATAAGAAAAGATAAATTATATATAATCACAAACTAATAAATCAAATTAATTGATATAACCACCCTTTGATTTAATTTTGTCCCATAGCAAATTGTTTGTCAGTCACCTCTCTCCCTCAAACTCTCGCTCGCCACTCTCCTCTCTCGCTCCATCTCTCGCTCGCTTCCTCTCACTTTTATACAAACACAAGTGTATAAAATTTGTTTCTATTTGTATAAAGCAGAGAAAATTGTATAAATACATATATTTTTGTTCCTCTCTCTCCCCTCTCCCCTCTCCCAGATCTCGCTCGCCAATCTCCCTAATCTCGCCCGCCACCCTCGCCTCTCTCGCTTATACAAACAGAAGCGAAATGTATAAATTGTGTTTCTGTTTGTATAAAGCGAGAGAAAATTGTATATACACATGCAAACACATATATTTTCATCATATACACTTATAATTATTCAATAAAAATACTCCCTTGCCCAGTTTCTTTTGCCTTCTCTCTTTTTCGTTTTATACAAATTCAAATTGTATATAATTTCTCTTTTTCTCGTTTTATACAATTCGATTCAATTATATATTCTCTGCCCAAGTCTCTTTTGCCTCTCTCTCTTTCTCATTTTATACAATTCAAATTGTATATAATTGTTCTATACACTTATAATTATACAATTCGTTTTATACACTTCGTTTTTATACAATTTTTGCCGAAGTCTCTTTCTCTTTCTCGTTTTATATATTTCGTTTTATACAATTCGCTTCAATTGTATATGTATAGTGAATTATACATTTATATATTTGCTACGGAGTGCAATTATGCAAACTTTGCTATAGCATACAAATATGAATTTTATATTTGCTATATGTGAAGTTGCCCTATAAAATATAATTTTAGAAAAAATAAGCGGTTAATGTTCTGTTACTACTTCCCTTTTTCCGTGCTCGTCAATAGTGTGTAGTGTCCTTCGTTCTGTTTGCGTCATTGTTCATCTCGTTTGTCTAAACCTTTGAACTCCATTTTTCTTTTTGCAAAATGCGTATCACTTTGTTCTGATTGCTTTCAAAATGATATATACCTAAAAAAAAAGTTTTGGATCGAGTAGTTTTTTTTGGTTGTTTTAGGTAGTTTAGTTTGTAATCCATATATGAAATACATTTCAAGTTTCTTTCGAGTTCAAGAAGGAAGGGTTTTTACCGCTACAAAAATAACCAATTTTCTGTAATTTGCAGTTTCAAAAACATTATTGGGATTTATTTATAATCTTTTAAATTTGATGCAATTAGATTATACTTTTAGGGCTCTAAACGTTTGATCAATCCGGTTACTATTCACATCCTCGGGTTGGGATAAGCATGACTATAACCTCGTTGTGTATATCTCTATTACTCAATCACTATTGATATTAATAGCGTCTGTGTATATTCCAAAGCAAAAGTGTAGGGTAGGATATACTGGTTTATCTACTCATTAATAGCGTCTGTGTATATTCCGAAGCAAAGTGTAGGGTAGGGTGTACTGGTTTATCTACTCCCTGTAGTTAATGTAATTAATGAGTAATTATGATACGAGCAGTGTGTTTTGTGGATAATCACACATGTGGTCTTTTAAGATATACATTTTTTTGTGAAAATTATTTAGAGTGTTTTTCGTAATAATTTATCTTCCTAGTACAAAGTCCGATGACAAATCTTGTTTTAAAATTTTACTTATGTTAGTCTACTTATGTAATGCTCTTATTGAACTATAAAATTTCAGGTCCCATAAAGATATGCTTTTGAAGATTATGAACTGCATAGTTGATAAATATCGCTTCAGTATTGATTCTAACAATCGGAGTCGTAGTTATACTTGAAAAAGATCTACAACTTCAAGTTATTTTCTAGGGATAATTGTATCTAATAGCAAACTAATAAACTAAAATAAATGGAGTAGCTAGAGTTTGATTTAATTGTGCTCCATAGCAAACGTTTGCAAAAAATTGTTAGGCGCCTCTCTCCCAAATATCTCGCTCGCCACTCTCCTCCAATCTCTCGCTCGCTTCCTCACTTTTTATACAAAACACAAGTGTATAAAAATTGTTTCTAATTGTATAAAGCAGAGGAAATTGTATAAATACATATATTTCTGTTCCCCTCTCTCCCCTCTTCCAGATCTCGCTCGCCATTCTCCCAAATCTCGCTCGCCACCCTCGACTTTCTCACTTATACAAACAGAAGCGAATTGTATAAGTTGCGTTTCTGTTTGTATAAAGCGTGAGAAAATTATATATACACATGCAAGTACATATATTTTCGTCCAATACACTTATAATTATACAATAAAAATACTCCCCTGCCCAATTTCTTTTGCCTTTCTCTCTTTCTCGTTTTATACAAGTTTCAAATTGTATCTAATTTCTCTCTTTCTCGTTTTATACAATTCGATTCAATTGTATATTCCCTGCCAAGTCTCTTTTGTCTTTCTCTCTTTCTCATTTTATACAAATTCAAATTGTCTATAATCGTTCTATACACTTATAATCATACAATTCGTTTTATACACTTCGTTTTTATACAGTTCTCTGCCCAAGTGTCTTTCTCTTTCTCGTTTTATACACTTCGTTTTATACAATTTGCTTCAACTGTATATGTATAGCGAATTATACAGTTTCTATGTTTTGCTATGGAGCATAATTATGCAAACTTTGCTATAGCATACAAATATGAAATTTTTATTTGCTATGTGAAAGTTGACCTATTTTCTATTATATATGACCTCAGGATCTTATTTTACGTAATTATTTTTGTTATCGGTAAAATCCTATGCTCTTCTACTATTCTCGTTCTTTATAATTTAAATGATATCGACTACCAAGCTGTTTCGCATTAGCCTAGTATATATAGAAGTTCAAAATAATAAATTATGACATCTTTGTTCAACCTTTTGCATTAGATCCATTTTTACAAAAAACTAATTTTACATTTGAAATATATCATCAATCAAGAGAATATTTGGATGGATTAGAAATGATAGACCTCGATCAAGTCCATATTCCTTCTAGTGGGTTGGTTGAAGCCCTATTAACAAGCTCAAATAGTTCTAGTTTTATGCTATGAAAAAACTAATTTCTTTAATTTTCTTAACACAAGTTATTCAGTCATATATCTATATATATAAGAGACTCTACCTAATCAGCAAACCGTTTCGGTGGTACATACATATTTTTGATCCGTTTTAGTGCTACATAANGTGCATCAAATTAGGGATCCCACTGTCACCTAATTAAGTTCACTATTAATCAATCTCTTTAATTTCTCTCTGGCCTTCCAATGGAATATCCACAGATGGCATTTTCAGTTAAACATAAACACAATAACCTTTTTCTTTCATTTTCTATTAGGTTAACTTCTCTAGGTTTTATTAAACTAACTTTGAAACAGTGTTGGAGCCAGGATTAACCTAATATTTAGGATAATTTAGTAACGATTATGAATTTAACTTTCGTACAATTTTGTGAATTTCTTAATATAAATATAATACTTGGCTTAAAGTTATTGAGTCCAACTTTATTATTAGATAACCTGCTAGATCAACACGCGTCCTAACTTAATAGTATATGCATGAATGGTAAAAAGAGGAAAAGAAGTTGTAATAGAAGTGGATCATAGTAGACCACTTGCTCCATATTAGGTAGTATTAGTCACTTTGTGAAGAAATGGTGCAACCACTTGAGGTGCAAGCAATGAAGAAAGAGGCATTTTGAATTTGTAGGCTTAATGGACATAAAGCCAACTAAAGAAAGAGACATACTGAAACAAGCTCTAGTTGTGTTAGGTCTCTAAGTCTAAAAGTTTGTCACAGCTTGCAACTAAAAGTTAATCCCTTTTTCTTTGACCACACAAGCTTCTAGGAAAACTAAAACATTTTTTAAAAAAAAATTAGATAGTTAACATATTTGGTCAAGATTTTTGGATTTAGTAATAGCAGAAGTTATCTATAGAAGCTGATAAGAATAGTTTTTTCTTTCGAAATATTTCTAAAACATCATTTACGTATAAATTTTAGCTATAATAATACTAATAAAAATGTGATTTTCGAATTGATTAGACAATAATATAACTGTTCCTTAAAGCATTTTTGACAAAAACAAATTGTATAGATATTTACATTCTCATAAAAATATTGTTTCTTTGAGGCTCACATGTTAACTTAATCCTCCCCCTTCTCTTCCAGAGAAAAATTTATTTAAATTTCATTAGCTATACTTCAAAATTCTCAGCACTTGAATATGGAGGCGGAATCAGGATTAAAAGTTTGAAGGTTCTAAATTTTAGAACAGAAAGATAAAAAAATTGCAAAACATAATTCCTTTGCATTTTCTCCATCTTTCTTACCTCTGAACTGTCAATCAATTTTGTTAGAGGATTGACAAGTTCACATACATATATATTTATTTAATTTTATAAAACAAATACAAAATCTACAAAAAAGCTAGTAAACTCATTTGAACCCACGAACCCACCTAGCTCCTCTAAGTTTCAATACATAATACAATATATATATATATGTTATATGTGAAAATATTGAAGGTTGGCCCTTGACCTAACCCACAAAGGGAAAAGGAAAATAAGAGAGGGACAAGAAAAAAATAATCTGAAGGGTTACTTTATTCTTCTCCAAAGAGGAAAACTAAAAAACAAATAAAAAAAATGAGTGAAGTACAATTACATATTAAGACAGGGAGCATGGTGTGCTCTCTCCTTTTTCTTTCTTTTTCAATTACCCTTTTTCTTTTTGGGTGTTGATGTGTTAGCCTTTTGTGAGAAGAGGACCTTTTTAGTCTCCATGTGCCTCATGACCCATGGGGTGGTGGGATCATATATCTCTCACCAAAGACAAAATACCCTAAAAAGTAATGGGCATTTTTCACCACCAAAGAACCTTTTTTTTTTTTTTTGTTGTTGTTGATGTGTGTGGAATCATCATAATATGGTGCTTGACAAGTTTACATAACACATCTTTGAAATTTTCTGTTTGTATGTTGATACTCTTAAGGTGACTAGTGGGATTTGTCATCACTTGGAAGCATAAATCTATGGGAATTCTGTGCTTCCACTGGTGATGGAGCATTCCCAGGATGAAAAACAAACAAAAAGTAACAATCAGAAAGAAAAAAATAAAAAAGGGGATTCATAAGTGGTAACATGTCACACACACTTGAAAAAGAATAAAAGATAAAAAATACAAAAGAGTGTACTCTCTGTGTGTGTTTTTAATTTTTTAATTACAACCTAAAAAAAAGCAGCTTCTTTTTCATTTTAATAGACATGCATATGCTTTGCTAAAGGATGTGTAGAGAGGGGGGAATTTTAATTTTGTGGAGAGAGATTTGGGGGATGAATAAAATATTTCTATTATTTTAACTAGAAATTTTGAGTCTGAATATTGGGATAGTGAAAAATTTCTACGATTCATCCTTAAATGTGTACACGATGTAAATTTGAATATAATTTCCCATCCATTGTCCCATTTTTGGTCAGTTGTTTAGTGTATGACCCTCTATTTCTTTGTTTTACAACTTCTCAACCTTTTATACCACCGATTTAAAGATCACCCTCTTGAACAAACTAATTTTATTTATTTGCATAGACAATAACCTTAATTTTTGTTAGTTCTAAGGGCTATTTGCTCAACTTTTACAAATAGAAACAAAATCAACCTAAACATAATATGTTGTCTAATCAACCGCAAACTAAAGTTAATAGAATAAATAAGTTTAATATTAATTCTAGGTATCCACAATGGGCTGTGATTAAATTCACATTTTCCTCTGATGAAAATGATTATGTATCGGCTAGCTAGCTGAAATAAAAAATCTCTAACTAAGTATAAAAAAAACTTACGACCCAATCATTCATTAAAACAAAGAAAAAAATGAGGAATTAATGGGGTGTTTTTTTTCCCTTCAAATATATACATGGGGCATCAATTAGTTTAATGAAAAATACTAGTTAAAAATATGTGAGAAATATATATTATGATTAAATTAATTAGAAAAAGGTAGTGAAAATAGTAAGGTAATTATGAATATATGAAGGAAAGGATGGGTCCAAGTAATTGTGGGAATCTTTTGTATTCTCTTTAAGAAGGAGAAGGAGATGGATTTATGATAAGTCAAGAAACAGACCATGTGAGTGGGGTGACTTACCTTTACTTCCAAAAAGAGAAGTTTCTCTGGGAGACTCCAAAAGTCAAAGCATCAAATCTTAATTCTAAAAAACATATCAAAAAGCTACTTTTATAAAAGAACCAAAACGTGCAATTATACGTATTACTAATTTCAAACTATATAATATTAACTGAAAAATAATACTTTTTTTAATTTGTAATCATCACATTCACCATCCTCAAGGTGATCATCATTTTTGGAACCTAATAACTTCGTACATCTAATCTAATATATATATATATATATTCTCTTTTCTTCCTCCTCCCTCTTCTTCTCTCTATATAAATATAATATAAATATATGTCATGGCTTTAATGGACAAAAGAAAAAGGGTTATGTATTTTAATAAGATATTGAAGTAAAAGTGAGTATATTTTGAATATTTCAAAGCTTTTTATTACTACTTGATGATAAAGTCCTCAAACAAGGATATAAATAAGTGTTAGAATTCATTACTATTTAATTTAAGAGTGTCAAATGAGAGGATTGAACATTCGAATAGTTTTACTTAAATCAGTATAATATGACTGAAGAGAGAATGATAATCAATCTCTTTCTAAATTTGAAAGGATTAAAATTGGTTAAGTTAATAAAAAAGACGAATAAAAATTACTTGAGTTAGGACGGATTAGAGTTAAAAAATGGATCATAACTTAATCTACCGCCTCATGATTACTAAATTTCAATTTCTTTGTTTCTCTTCTAAGAAAATTGCTTGCTGTGATTGTATATAACACATCATAAAGAAAGAAGAATTAAGTTTAATGTCATTTGGTCATCTAATACACAAAGTATATACACAATATATAGGTAGTATACATATTTGTACTTACTATATAAATAATATACATAGTACATACATATTTGTACACAATATATACCACCAAAGTGTATATGCAATACATACTTCGACTATGAATTGATAAACTTGATTAACGAAGGATAAAGTTATATAAGTTTTCCTATAAAGAAATAATCTTATTGAACATGTTTTGATAATATTTTTCTTATAGGATAATTTAGAGTACATATATGCCAACTTTTAGATGACCTGAAATTGATGGGTCAAAATACCCACTCAAACTTGAACAGGTTAAATGGGCCACTCAAAATAATACGTCAAATTATATACTGATTAAACGGATCACATTTTAATAAATTGATTTTATCTTATATAAAAAGTAACATAATTATGTCTATCGGGTAATACATATATATATTAAAAAAATAAACTTCATGGCTAAATATAATAAAAATAACTACTTCTAAGAACATCATCGATTAGGCTCATGTGTATATTAATACCATTCCTTTCCATTAATTATGTTAAAGACTTTAAAATTGTTGATAAGCAACAATACAATTGAAACACTCAAATTACATTGAATGGATAAGTTTTCTTACTATTTAAGAAGATATGTATTATTCTATTATTAGAAACTACAAAGTGGTGTGGATGAGGTGATTTTTTTAATGCCGGCATCTTTAATTTTCTTATAGATATTGTCAAATACGTTTAGTAACAATGATTTTGTATCCTCTTTTTGTTCAATTAGATACACTCATAATTTCTTAGTTTTGTTATTTAAGTGAAAAATGGAGAATCACATAGGAATTTACTTTTTTTTTTAAAAATTACTAGTGAGAAAATATTCATTTTAGAGCAAACCAACAAATTGATACGGTACTAATTAATTAAGACTTAATATAAGTGTTGGATTCGAAAAAGAAAATAAAAAAAAATAGACTTTTAATATGACTCTTCATACTTTTAATCCATGGTTAGCAAATTTAGCATGATCCAAATTTCACGATCACAATTAGGGGTGACACTAAAAAATATATCCCGTCCTAATTATAGCGTATTAATAGTTCACAAATTTATTAGGTTAACTTATTTTAATTTGTTTCAATGTAACTCAACACAATTCACTAATTTGACAACCCTAATATAGCACCATGAACATAACTTTTTTTACAATCACAACTAAAAACTCCAAATAGAAATATAAGTAGTCCAAATTTAAATAGGTTAACGATCCTCTATTTTATTGATTTATCACATAACGATTCATTTAATACCCCTAATTATCACAATAACACTACCGTCTTAATGTTCACTTTTTTTAATGTACCTTTTTGTATTAGAAAACATGCATCATGAGTTGCTCACTAATTGCTACCAAAAAATGATACAAAAAATAAAATTGAGAAGATCATTGCCTAATGTTATCCACTTCTTGAAAATTTCATGTTAATGACATAACATGCCTCAAGTTTTATACTGTTGTCATATAGCCCTTAGTTTATTATTGAGGAAAATTAGAATATTGTATAATTGGAATTTTCTATCACGAATTTAGTACTTGTTTTTTACTAATAATAGGTGAAATAATTGGAAAATAAGTTAACGGCTAGAAATGAATCAAAAATAATTGATAAGAAAATAGCATATTTTATTTTTATGAATTGAAAGATTCTTTATTGTTGTCTCCTTTGGTAACAGTTATTAAAGGATCAGCTGTCTTTATTTGCAATTTACAAAGAAAACGAATTAGGAAGGTGGCCATTGTCTTTGCCTAATTATTTTTGTTATTTTCTATTTGATTTATAATTCTGTAGAATGCACAGTATGTGGATAAACAAATTGCCACACACCAAAATATTATTATTATTAGTATATATGTGGATAAACAAATTGCCACACACCAAAATATTATTATTATTATTATATATGTGTGACAAATGTATCAAATCACTCTTTTTCTATATGTGAGACATAGATAGAGATGTCTTTTTGTTTTAGATAAGTTTGTTTCATCATCTCATAGAATATATCCTATTCGAATTATCTAGAACGAAAATATAAGCGTGGAATCGCATCTAAATTTAAGATTTAAAATTTATGAATTTTTAAACATATTTGTCGCAATATAATTGAATCCTCGTTAACGAGGGGCAACAACAAAAAGTCCATCATTAAATTAAAAATACATAAGAATATCTACACAAAATTTAGAAAGCTCATATTTTAAAAAGGTATCTTAAGCTTATTTAAATGTAAACTTAATAAAACTATTTTCAATTTAGACCAATATTTTAATAATAATAATATTTAGTATATACTATTATTAGTTGCTACATATATATGTGTAAGTTCTTCCGTTGTATACAGTTCGAAGCATTTATTGTGTAAAGTATTTTGGACGACATGTCGGAGAATCTTTATTATGATGTAAAAAAAAAATAATTGAAATACCAAAATAAATCAATCATAACTATCATATACTCCTTCCATCTTTTTTAGTTAAATTAAAAATTTAGACATTTAAAAATACTATAAAATATATTTTCTCCGAACAAAATTACTTTATAAAATATTGATCAAAATTCTTTTTATTAGATTTTAAGAAAAAAATTTAACAACAAAAGAAAAAAAGGAGGGAGTATCTCTCATGGTGCCATAACATGGAGAGATATAATAACGGACTTTATCATTGTATTGGATAAGATTAATTGTTTTGTTGTTACTATAATATATTATTATCATGTTATAGTTAACATTTGATAAATTTACTACCATGATAGCTAAAAAATCAATTATTTATAATTTTTATCTTTTGAATTTAATGATGGAATGAGAGTTTTTGATAAGAAAAATATAGATATGGAAATTGGATAGATTAATTGAGTTAAATTTGCACGAATCAAACAGATTGAGTACTATACATATGAATTGGTTATTGATTTTGTCCAAAAGATACTTTCAATAAAATGGACTAAAAGATCAACTCTCCCAAATGTGGGCTTATTAGAGATCCTACTCCTATTTATAATTTGTACAATGAATTTCATGTTTTCACATAATTTATTTTTCTAATTTCATTGTTTATATATATATATATAATTGTTACTGCCCCATAACTCATAAGTTACTCATTTTCGACAATATTCCTACACATCTTCTCTAAAATGACAAAGAAGCTTAATATTTACTTCGTTCTAGATCGAATTACACTATTTTTTACTTATAAATAAGATAAAAATACAATAGGAATGATCTATTTAGAATATACAAATAATGTCATAGGAACCTTCCCCTTCCTCTTCTTTTCTTTTCCAATATGAATATTCCATTTTATCTTTAATGATAACATTTTTTTCTAATCATATACATGTTACAAAATGTTAAAATCTTTTACGTGATTGATCAGCTTACATGTGAAGAGTCTCATTAACCGTATAATCATTAAGTAAATAAAAATATAATTTTTTTATCTGATTTAACTTTTGAATGATACAATCATATATACACATCAATTTTCATGTATTAATATTAAATCACATGTTATATTATCCATACTCTCGATGTCTAGACTTCAGTAGGGATAGGAGCCTTAAGTGTCCAATATTGGGGTGCAAAATGAAATATTGTCTCCTCCTATATATAATCGAGTCCGAAGCCTAAAGGGTACAAAATATTAACAAAAATTCCAAAACGGTATATAAAATTTTATATTAACCAAAACGGCAAAATCGCTGCATCAGCAGCGATTTACTCCACCGGAAGATTATAAATCGCTGCCTCGGCAGCGATTTATGATTTTTTTAATTTTTTTTTTTTTTTTAAAAATAAAGTAAATCGCTGCCAAGGCAGCGATTTTCAAAAAAATATTATTTTTTTTTGGTAAATCAATCGCTGCCTAAAAAAAAATTTAAAAAATAATAAATCGCTGCCTAGGCAGCGATTTACCAAAAAAAAAATTTTTTTTTTTTGAAAATCGCTGCCTTGGCAGCGATTTACTTTATTTTTTAAGAAAAAAAAAATTAAAAAAATCATAAATCGCTGCCGAGGCAGCGATTTATAATTTTCCGGTGGAGTAAATCGCTGCTGATGCAGCGATTTTGCCGTTTTGGTTAATATAAAATTTTATATACCGTTTTGGAATTTTTATTAATATTTTGTACCCTTTAGGCTTCGGACTCATATATAATCTAACCATTCTTCACCTTTTGAGTTACTAACTCATATAATTTCGTATTAAGTCTTGGAGTGTTATAACAATACAAATATTAACATACATTTTAAAACAATAATTTCAACAAAAGAAAACTTCCTAAAAAAGAAAAAATCAACACAATTAAACAATATTATATAAATTAAAATAAAGGGGGACTACAATATATGTAAGCGAAATATGTAATTGATGAGACATTACCTTTGCAATTAACATTTCTTTAATCTTGAGTCTTATTATTCTAAATAAGTGTGCATTAATCCCCCCCCCCTCCAAAAAAAATTATATTTAAATCGAAGATAACACTCAAATTCTAAACATAAGTCATTAAGCAACCACTACAAGCTAAAAAATCTATTTTTGTTAATCTTCAGAATTTTCTCAATCTTCAAAATTATTATAATCTCTCTTGTTTTACATGTATATAATCTATTTTCCAAGTTTTAAATGTATAACAAGCAGAAAAATTAGTAATGCTAATTAAAAGGACAGAGAAATTTGTTTGTGAAAAGTAAGAATGATCATTTTGATTATAGTTGGCAGGTCGATATTCTTAAATCTAAATTCATTGAAAAGACATAAAAGATGGATCTTTGTCTGTTGTTAAATTTCCGTCTTTAGCGCAAAAATGATGTTAATTCATTTATTGGTCATGATTAATCCTTAATTGGCCATGATTAAATTCTTCTAGAACACAATGTAAATATGTCTAACAAAAGAATTTAAGAAAAATATTGAAGTTATGTTAATTTGCATCAATTTCTTAGTGCATAAATGAAGTAATAAGTAGAAATTAGTTAAAAGTCACAACATCTCCTCATAATCTTCATTCCGGCCAACCAAACAAAGTTATATAAATTGGAATTCATTTACCTTCTAAATGTTTATAACTATCTATAATGATTGAAACAAAAAAACATATTTTCCTTCGTCCTATAGTAGTTGGTCATTATATTAAGGGTGTGTTTGGTATGGAGGAAAATGTTTTCCATGAAAAATGTTTTCCTGGAAAATAAGTAGATTTTAGACTTATTTTCTCATGTTTGGTTCGTGAGTAGAAAATATTTTCCGGAGATGATTTTTAGTATTTGATTTATGAATGAAAAATGTTTTTGAGGAACATCTTTTATTTTTACTAGCGTAAAAAATAATTTATGAAATGAAAATATTTTTTAAAAATAAAATTATTATTTTTTTGGGGTGGGGGTGGGGTGGGGGTAGTGGGTGGGGCAGGGGGAGGGGGTAGAAGTGAAAAAATAAAAATTTGAAGTTGATAGTATTTTTAAAAAACAAAATTATTTTTTTGGGGGTTGGGGGTGGATGGGGGGCTGACTGGGGTGGGGGTGGGGGTGTAGGAGCTTAAAAATAAAAATTTGAAGTTAAAAATATTTTAAAAAAAGCAAAATTATTTTTTTGGCGAGGTGGTGGGGTTGGGGGGGGGCTGGCCGGTGGGGGGTCAGGGATCGGGTGAAAAAATAAAATTTTAAAATTAAAAATATTCTTTTAAAATTGATGTTTTTTCAAAAAAAAAAAATATAATTTGAAATTGGAGGAGAATTTTGGAAAATGTTTTCCTTAATTTTTGAAGGAAAGTCATTTTTCTTAATTTTAAGGAAAATGAGTTGATTTGGAAAATATTTTCCAAAACTTTTGTCCCAACCAAACATGGAAAAATTGGAAAACATTTTCCAGAAAATATTTTTCTTCATACCAAACACACTCTAAATGTCCCATATTAGTTTTCTACCTAACTAAATTAAGAAAACATTAAAGAAATATTTTCTATATTCTTCATCCGATTTTTTCTTTTCAAAAGTATTCATATTTATATGTAAAACTTTCAAGAAGTTTATAGAGTTGAATTAATAAAAAATATCTTCTTATATATGATTTCTTAAGCACGGCGCAAAATGAAAAGTAATCAACAAAAAGATTTAAAATATGTTTAGATTGACTTTTACCTTCTGATTTATATGTCAAAAGTCACACATATTTTTATCATTTTCGCTTTAAAACAAATCATTAATAAACATATTTCAAATATACCCAACACCCCAAAATTAGAGATAATTAAAATAAATCAATTTAAACAAGCTCTAAATTAATATATAAAAACTTATTTATATTATTGAGAAATATTAGCTAAATCTTAAAATTAAGGAGTTAAATACTATAATAAATAAAATTAGAGATATCAACTTCAAATTTAATAAATAAATCTTATTGAAGTAAAATTCTAATAAATTCCCGCATTGAAGGGTAAAACAACTTTCTCACAAAAGCGAAATTCTCATATTAAAACTCAAACCCAAGACCTCTTAATTAAGGATAAATGAGTACTTACTAGCTTACCACAACGCTTATTGCTAAATTCTAATAATATTCTAAAACCAATGGGACGCCAAAGATAAAAGATCCTCTAAGGGGGTTATATGTAATTTAACAAAAAGAAAGTAGATATGGTTGGGAACACTAGTTAAATTTAGTTAAGTATTGTATTAAACTAGAAACAATAGATATTGCCAAAGCTAAGTTGTCTTGTGCATAAAAATGAAAGATGCTTTGGTTTTTTTCTCCAGACACTTACTGTAACTGTACCCACAGTACTGTCTTTTTTCTTCAGCAGCAGCAGCTACAGATTCTCATGAATGAAAGAAGAGAAAACAAAAGATTGGAGAAGAGCTGAGTAATATTGTGATGACTAGTAAGTAAAAGTACTACTCCACTAGTGTGATCAATGAATATAATCAAGTTTGTTTGTTTTCTCAAGAGTTTGAAAGAGACTACTCTGCCAACTTTGGCACTGAAAAACATGGTGTTTTCACCTTTAACATTTATAAGGATGCACAGGAAAAGGACTATTATCTGATTCCCCTTCTTTTTTTCAAATTTTTCTTTAATACCACTGGGGTCACCCTTACCCAACAAAGATCTCTAAATACTCCAAATGCATAATCTAACATAATTTAATTCTCTGTTTTTTTTAAAGAAAAAAAATATATATATACAGCTCATTCAACTCAATGAAATAGTTTACTATATTAATGAGTACTAGTAGTGAAATGAAAAAAAACCTGCAAAATTTGATACTAAAGAAATCTCACATTATTGCCTTTGTTGAAAAAAAAAACACCATTATGACAGTCACCGTGCAAGAATTAAATAAGAAAAATTACACCAAATATGCTTTTTTTTTTTTTTAACCATACAACCCTTCATTAACTATTCTTAGCATCACCACCACCCTCACTACACTACTAGCTATAATCATATAATCAACAAACATAAAAAAAAAAGGAATTATACTAATATAATTTAGTTACTAACGTTGAGAAAGTTTGAGATGTTCGTTTTGATTGATATTGTTGGCAACTTCATGATGATGACCTTCTGATAAACCTGAAGAAATATAACTCAATCCCAATGAGTTATTTTCATCAACAATACTAACTCTGGTAGTTGATTGGAATTTCTGTTTGCAAGAATGACAAGTGATTTGTGAAAGTGTAGAATTGATTTGCTTGATGGCATGTTCTTTCAAAGCATTAGCCTTGTCCAACTCCGCTTGTGCTTGTTGTCTAATTCTCTTAGCATTTGCAAATTCCTGCTCAGCCAACTCGATCTGCCGCTTCGCTTGCTGCCTCGCCTCTTCCGCATACGCCTTTTCTGAAATCGCTACCCTTAGCTGCTCCGTTGCTTCATCTTTCAGCCTCAAAGCATCTGAACTACGCTTCTCATTCGCGTTTTCTGACGACTCGTTGAAGTCTGAGGAGCCAATGGAGAGTTGGAGATTGTAAGCTGAGTGATCTTCGTTTGGTTTAGATGATACGGAGACGTCAAAAGCCGGGCTAGATGATGATGTAGTAGTAGTCAAGAGCTGGAGTTCTAAATTGTGTTTATTTGTAGAACTTTTTATCATGTTGGGATTAGCAGCCGCAGCAGCAGCAGCAGATGACAGTTTTTTTAGCAATGTACTAGACCATGGTGTTGTGCTGAGATTTGTGTCGCTAGACGGGCTAGGAGTACTCGAAGCTGTGCGAGAAAGGCAAGGTGGATGTAAAGATTGTGATTCAGATCGGAGTCTGCCCATGCTACAAGCGTCTTGATGCTCAATGAAGCTTTCCACTCTACATGAACAAAAAAGATCAGAAAGGAATCAATTTTTTCGTCATGCAAATAGTAATTTATTTGTTTGGATTTTAAAGTAAAAAGTGGAAATGATTTTGAAAAAGTGAAAAAAAGGACAATTTCATCAAATGCTGGTAGTATGTGATGATTCAAACTTTTATCATTGATGAATATGGGAGAAAGTAACTAAGAAGAAAAGCATAACTATGTTAGGCAAAATTACACGAACTTAGCTAAACCAAAAGCATCTTCATAAATACACATTTAACGTACAAATAACAAAAAAAAAATACTAGTAATATATAAAAGCATAACTAACATCCTCATTCTTCTTAATTAATTAGCAAACAGAATGTTTTTTTTTTTCGGGGGGAGTCAATTTCATTCTTCTATAAAACATAGAATAATGAAACAGATTTAAGAAAACAAAAACACGTTGATTTATTTAAACCAAACGGATTCAGTTTCTTAATTCTTTTTTAATTGAAACTGAATGACTATTTAAAAGTATAAAATAAAGTAGTATAGAGGCAACTAGTATCATTTCTATCTTAAGGAAACAGTTTACTAATTTTGCGGAGTTTGTTTAATATTCCTTTCTCTTTCCAAAAGACAGACTAAACAGCCGTTACAAAATCAAAAAAATCCGTAAACCCTCATATAGACATGACATTGTACTGCTCATTTGTAGATTTTAAGAATCAATTTTTATTTTGAAAAATAAATAATAAGATTGTTCCAAGCACATACAGTCTATTTTAAAAGTATATATACCTTGAAAAAACGCGGCCACAATCACAAGAATGGCCACGAGTGCCGCAAGTTTTAAGATGAGCTTTGTAATCAGATTGAACTGCATATCCTTTTGAGCATTTCTCACAAACCCATTGCTTGTGATTACTGTGTTTTCTACGGAAGTGTTTTTTAATACCGACGAGATCTCCTAAGGCATGACAAGGATCATGATGGAGACAAGTTGGCTCTGGGCAAACGAAAACACGTTTTCTTACAATTGGAGTTTCTCTTTTAAGCAGCTTCCATGGAACTTTATGCCTTCGTCTATGCATCTGTAAGTTTTGATCTCTCTGAAATCCCTGATTACAGATCTCACATACGTATCGATCCGATTCCAGTAACGTTTTCGGCGAAAGCGATACTACTTCTGCATCTGGATCTAGTAAAATTAATCAAATTTCAAAAAAACAAAAATTAGCACAATTCATTGATCAAAAAAAAGAAAAGCTTCATACAATACTAATTGAATTATGCATACCTGGAGTTCCTGCAGGTCTTCGTTTTCTTCTACTACCATTATTTGCATTTTCTGAGGAATTAAACGGGTCGGATGAAGAAGAGGGATTGTTATTACTTAACATGACTGATCAATAGATATGAAATTCAGTAAAATTAAGGGATAGCTAAGTGGGTGTATTAATCTTAGGTTTTTGAAGGGAAAAAAAAAGGGTTAATTTACAACATGAAAATAAAACTATGGAGAAAGAAAGAGAGAGATGGGAATTTGATGAAGAAGAAATTAAAACACAGATAAAACCATAGAGGAAAATAATAAAAAGGGTCTTTTCTTCTTTACTTTCTCTCTTTCGGTTATCATCAGCTTTCTTTTAGCTTTTCAACTTTCAGCTTTTCATCAGCTTTCTCTCATAAAAAAAACTTTGCCCTTTGCCAGATATTGTTGAAGAGTCACACCCCTTAATAAAAACTTCAAGGTTAGGTTCGGAATAAAAAAAAAATTAAAAGCATTTTTTAAAATTAAAAAAAATTACATTTATTTAATATTGAAAATATATTTCTGAACTTAAAGTAAATTATTAGTTTTATTTTCAAACTATTGATTATCTTAAAAATATCATTTTATTTGATTAACTAAATTAAATGCATTTCGATTTGCAATATAATAGCGAGCGGTTTCAAATTCTAAGCCTGAAACTCTAAGTAAAAATTTGATAGAAGTGTCGAAAATATTTTGGAGAGAATTTAGAAATGAATTTCAGTTATGTTGCAAGATAGAGGGTGCATACTTAGTTACGTTATAGAATTTAAGAGTGTTTTCAATTATTAGTATTATTTTTTCTGGAGAGGTTTTTTTTTTTTTTGGGGGGGGGGGGTTGAGGGTATTTGAGAGAGTTCTTGACCCAATCATAATGATCCAAAGTTGATATAATGAGGTAGGAGTAGGATACTGAAGAGAAGGAAGAAAAAAGAAAGAAGCCAAACAAATAAAAACAGAAGATCATTATTTGATGGGCACAGTAAATTTGCATAGACATATAAATACAAAGTAGAGACTCCAGTATTATAACACCCACAGGGCCATTTACAACCTACACGTAAGGATTTCTTTTTTGTCAGCCTCTTTCTCTGCATACAGCGAGTGTCTAGCTACCTAATACTAAATTTATTACACTGCTAACAAAAATTAATTTCTTAACCTTTAATCAATATACCTTTTGGATGTGGTGTAGTATCGTAATAGTGCGACTGTTTTATTCTTAGAGATTTTTAGTTCAAATAATATGTATAAAGAAAAATACTATCCCCATATATATATATATACTTTTTTGATACTTATAATGATAGATAGCAAGTATTTTATAAAATTAATCGAGATATGTGTAAATTGATCAAGATTATAAAGAAAAGTTACTATAGATTAGTTGTATGGTAGAAAATAAGTTTTTTGTAAGTGTATAAGCTTTATGAATTATGATCAACTAAGTATACATTTTGGATCTACTTTTTTAAAATATGAGTAATTTTTGCTTAGCATAGCAAATTACGAGCTTGTCCCTCCATTCCTGGCTGCTAATAGAGTAGAAAAGGACATTCCATCCCTACTCCCGAAGACGCACAATGATTCGAATTTACAAGCAGCTTTTTTATTTGAAAAGACTGTCTAGTCAAAGCTTGTTCAAGGGTGTTTTGGTCATTTTATAGGGATTACTTGGTGTGTGAACATCAACTTTTGGTACAACAACAGCATCGATAAAATAGTGTTAGCATTTTGCAACAGTAGATTTCTTTTGCATATGACGTATGGTTATTATTTTTTGTTTTATTATCTAATGCTCGATACATATTTTATTTAATTAATTGTGAACCCAAAATTTCATCTTACCGTATAAAATACTGCATGATAAAAATTAGTTTAAAATTCAAATTTAGATCTAAAAAATTAAAAAAATACTTAACACTCTATCGCACGGGCCACATAATTACTTAGCACTCCTTAAGAAGAATTCTAACTCATATTTGAATTATATAATAATACTAACACAAACTATATTCAGACAGATAGATTAACGCAATAATTCTTTTATAGCACAAAATAAGAGGGTCCAATTGTTATTTGTGGTGAAAAAGTTATCAAACTTATATGACACATAAATAAAGAGGAGTAATAATTTGCTGACCAGCCTTAAATGTTCTCTTCTCACATGACCCCCACCCCACCCCCCCCAAATTATTTTTTTTTTAAATGAAGAAGCAATATTTTGAGCAATTATAGTTCAATAACGAACAAAAATTGTAGGATTAGTTCTAATTAATGTGGCAGTGGAGAACTAATCATGAGATGCATGCCAATAACAACATGGAGTACATGATCAGTCATGTGTCTTGTTCTCTTAAACACAAGATTGGAAATACAAACATTTAACACTAAAGTTAGCACTTTAATTTTGGTACATATATGGTGTCCTACCAGAACAAAAATTACTTATATTAATTTCAATTCACAATATTCTATATTTATATATATACACACACCAATCCATATAAAAGACACATTTAGGCCTTTGTTTCCATTAAGATTAAGAGGTCTGAATATCAATACACATCTGAATATTAAGATTTGTATTAAGATTTGGATATTGTTATCTGAATACACATCTGAATATTAAGATGTGATCTCTAAATCTGAAAACTAAATAATTAATATTGTTTGTTTTCAATATCTGAATGTGGAAGTGAAATTGAACATTATATTAATAAAATATTATAAAAATTTTATTTCTACAAAATATATCACTTTTAATTAAAAAATAGTTTAAAAGTTTTAATAATCATGATTTTGGAGTACTATTTTTTCATTGAAAACCTTGATAAACAACAATACACCAAAAGTATTATTGCAACCAGTGTTCTTGACACACGTCAATACAAGAAAATTATTAATATAAAAACATACTTGAGGATTTATGAAAACTTACTTGTTAGGAAAAAATGGTGTTTGATTGAAATGGTGTTTGATTGAGAAAAGACAGAAATAAAGTTTTAGTTATGAGATAAAAACACGTTCAAAGCAGAGAAGGTATGATTTATTATTTGATAATTTATCAAATTAGTCTGAATGTTATTAAGAGTTTACTACAGATATGATTCGTTCAGACCTCTTCAGAGTTTAAAAAATAAAATAAATGAACTTAATGGGCTAAATGTGAATGATTCAGATTCAAACCTAAAAACCAAACATATTTAATGGGTTGAATATGAATGATTAAAATTTATATCTCCATTAAGTGCAAACAGATGAGGCCTTAGAGGAAATAGATTTCCATTTTATTACCGCATGAATATTTAACGACAATTGATCATAAGTTAAATATAGCTTTTTTTGTTAGCTAATTAATTATTGTAATCCCAAAAAGAAACTTGTATAGGCTACTTCCTTTTCATCAAATTGTTAAATCAATCTCTTTTGCTCGTTAAAGGTAAGGTCCATATCCATGTAAACAAACATATTTCTACTTACAAATCAGCAGCTGGTAGGGGTCTAGCCAACCCCTCACCCCACTGGCCCCAGACACTACCTCGATTCACAATCTATTAGTGATGACTTTTGTTAAAAAAAAGTTAATGTTATTATATTTAGAATCGTTCATTTTTTTAATGATATTTATATAAAATATTAATTAGTAATATTAATATTAGCGGCAATTATATATATATAATTGCAGATAAATGCTTCAGTTACGTTGTAGTGTATATGTATTATGTACGCATATTTGTATGTTAATTTCATTCACAATAATATATAGGGTCCTTTGTCTTTTAGGTATTTGAAACTTTTAGTACACACATATACTTAAACATTATGAAGACTGCTTCCTAATGAAGAAAAAAAAAAGAAGAGAAAATGAATGACAAGAAAAACTTACAGGTTAAGGAATTAGTTACAGTAATAACTTTTGGCAAACAAAATAAAACTAATGTATGCACAAATTAATTAGAATAACAACAAAAAAAGTTAGTCAAAATGAATATATAGAGTACTCCCACATTATGATTTGTGGTAAAAGTGTGTTATGGAGCTGTAATATTCCTCTTTGAAGAGAACGTGCATGTTTTTTTCCCTTTAGCTAGTACTTCAATAATAAACTAAAATTTAAGATTTAAAAATTATAGAGTATATTATAAATAGCATATTTCAAATCTTAAATTTATTTATATTGGTAGCAGAAGATATTAGTTTGACCCCAAAAAGAAAAGAAAAAAAAAGTGGAGGAAAAGAAAAGAAAAAGATGAGATTTTGTCATATATTCATGACTGAAAAAGTTATAGACAGATCCACGCTCCCTGCGTGCACCAATATGATGATAATGATTATGTATATACAAAATTCAAAAGATAGTAGTAAGTACTATAGTCTATACTAACAAATTATAATGAAAAAGAAACTTAGATCGGAATCTTGTTATTACTTTTTACGTACTTCCCATATATCAATCATATCACTATTTTTTTCTATCATCTTTCCAAAATTTGAGAGCTATATATATATAGTCATTGGATATAAGAAAAAAATATAAAATATATAAATACTTGTGAATATTTTTTCATAACCGGCCAAGTTGTGGATTTTGTCCTTTTCAATAGTCGATTTTTATGTTTAGTAAGTATCTTCTGATATGTCGATCATAATAAGTTGAGTTGATAAATAAAATTATTATTTTACTCACAAATTATTAAGATGGAAATAGACTAAATTATATAATGAGTCATGCTAGGTTAATAGCATAACTCACTCAACCCATATTGACTTTTAACTTATAATTTGTTTGTTTGTCTAAATAAAATTTGCTTAATTACCTATCAAATTGAAAGTAGTTTTTAGAATTCTTTTCGGGCCTTTTGCATGGATATAATAAAATAGACTTAGTATTTTCTTTGACATAATGTATGTGATTTTGTTTTACTTAATACACATTTTATAAAGGAAAAAGATTTATAAAATTTATGATTATAAGTCAGAGATGTTTGCGTACTTATAAATTATTTCATTTAAATAAATATATATTTAAAATTAAATTATTACTAAATATAAAAATCGAGATACACTAACATTTTTCACTAATATGTTACTCGTATGTAGGAAAATTAAGGAAATTTCGTCTGAGCAAGGTCTGTTGTTCTTCATCTTGTCTCTAACTATTGTTTATGTACTTTGTTGTCGATATCCAATTTTGAGTAAATACTTGTCTCCAATTAGTCAATTACCTTTGGAACACTTATAATAAAACTTTAATTTGTTGATTTTGCCACCTACCTAAAGATTTTTTAGAAGAATTTCTTCCACTTGTGCATATTACTTTGTATTTTTTTTAAATTAACTTACAATTTTTCCCCAACATTTTCAAAATGATTATTTTTCGTGTATAAGACATTTATCAATGTGACATTTATAATTGGTTAGTTTCACTTGTCGACAGTGAAAGCTATTTGATTATTTGGAATTTTAATGTCAATTTAAAAAAGATATTTTAATAAATATTTGAATACTTTTAACATATCTCCAGAACTAAAAATTGCTAGTAACAACTTTATTTATAATAGTAGAAATATGTTCAAAATTTTGACTACAAATTCTAAGTAGACATTTATGGTATATAAACTTGCAAATATCAAATATTAAACACATTTGATTTCCTTGAAATTGTCTATAAATGCTTTGCTACTATCAAATTTTGAAAATGATCCTTGAAATTATTTTCTTGTTAATCCATCAAAACATTTTTTGATGTCATACCAAATTACAAGAAGTATTTACACTCTGTACAAAGTATTAGTTCCAATTTGCATTTTTTATATTTTAATTTTTTAAATATGTCCCTTTTAATAATTATACTCAATATTATTATTTCTAACGCTTCTATTATTAATTCCAAAATTATTTGCCACGGATTAAGGGTGTGTTTGTATGGAGGAAAATGTTTTCCTAGAAAATGTTTTTCTGGAAAATAAGTAGATTTTGGACTTATTTTCTCATGTTTGGTTGGTGAGTAGAAAATATTTTCCGAAAATGATTTTTACTGTTTGATTTGTGAATGAAAAATATTTTTGAGAGACATCTTTTTTTTTACTAGAGTAAAAAATAATTTATGAAATTGAAAATATTTTTAAAATCAAAATTATTATTTTTTGGGATGGTGGTGTGGGGGTAGTGGGTGGGGGAGGGGGTAGGAGTGAAAAAATAAAAATTTGAAGTTGATAGTATTTTTAAAAAACAAAATTAATTTTTTTGGGGGTTGGGGGTGGGTGGGGGGCTGAACGGACGGGGGGGGGGTAGGAGTTTAAAAATAAAATTTGAAGTTGAAAATATTTTTAAAAAGCAAAATTAATTTTTTGGATAGGGGGTGGTTGGGGGGGGGGGCGGTGGGGGGGGGTCAGGGATCGGGTGAAAAAATAAAATTTTGAAATTGAAAATATTTTTTTAAAATTGATGTTTTTAAAAAAAAATATATAATTTGAAATTGGGAGGAGTTTTGAAAAATGTTTTCCTTAATTTTTGAAGGGAAATCATTTTCCTTAATTTTTAGGAAAATAAGTTGATTTGGAAAACATTTTCGAGACCCCCTCCAATTTCAAATTACATTTTTTTTTTGAAAAACCATCAATTTAAAAAAAATATTTTTAATTTTATTTTTTACACTCGATCCCTGACCCCGAAAATTATTTTTTAAAAAGTAAAATCAATTTTTTGGGCAGGAAGTGGCCGAGTATGGGTGGGGGTGC
>JAJJBR010001072.1:0-16954 GCA_022817965.1 Solanum lycopersicoides
GGATGCCTAACACCTTCCCCTCGAGGTAATTTGAACTCTTACCCGATCTCTGGTTCATTGACCTTAAAGTTAGACTTAGTTAGGTTCAACAGGTTCCCTAAAGCACCTTAATTTGTTAGATGGCGACTCTTCAATCATCAAAATTACAAAAGAGTTGTTAGGTCGTGCATAAAAACCGGTTTTCAGGAAATCAGGGCACGACACATTGTCTAAGAACCATTAGAGAACACCAAGGGAGATCGCTTGAGGCCCGTGCACAATCACAGCGCATGAGCGCACCACCCAAGAGACATCTACGGACCCCTGCGCACATCATCCACGTGACATAGGTCGAGGCCCGTACACAAGGAAAGGTCCCTGAACACATCGATTGAAGCGATATCTATCGATGATTGTGCACAAAGCCATGCCTCTGGGCGCATTGCTTAGGCGACATCATCAAAGCACATGGCACGTCTGAATAGCTACAATGGTTGAGGCTCACGCATAATGATAGGCCCATTATCATGACCCTAGGGTACCCCGTAGATGTAACATGGCATATAGAACCCGAGGGACTCCATACAAGTCACTTAGCATATCATAACATAATCAATAGAACAATAAGAGTAAGAATGCATTTCATGTTTAAAATTTTCATAAAAGAAAAGTGGAAGTCTAGAATCTTAGTCTCAACATAGCCATCTCTTACAATATTCGAATGAGAAAATGGGACACAGTCCATTCAACATAGTCTGAAAAGGAAATATAAGTAATGAACTACGAGGAGATAACATTAATCCTCGAATCATGAGGACTCACCAACAATCTAGGAGAATAAGATAATCCAAGATTTTAGACACAAATATGATCATCTTGAGAATTGGACCTTACACTAAGGGATAATGTATGAAAAGTAGGTGTTAGTTCAAAGATGCACTAAGTATGATATACATGCATAAAAACATTGAAAATATGTTGAAAGGGACATTTTAGTTGAATGCATGTAATTTACTAAGTTTAAACATCATTATGAAAATTGTGGTAAAGCATAACTCATAAGCATAGCCAACATGTAGATCATCATAACATAAGAAAACATATCATAAATATCCTCAAAGCCTACTTGTGCAATGCATGAATAAGACCATATAAATATCACCCATGCTAAGTAAAGCTTCTTGAGTAACCATATTTCATATTTTATATTTTTTTAATATTGTTGTTGTCATAGTGGGAATAAGCCTTAATCGACATAGACCATGTGAGATAACATGGAATCCGGTGACTCCGTCACTGGAGGGGTTTCTCTACTTGCATAAGGTAGAACCATACTCTTAGCTTAGGTGGATCCACTATCTAAATACCTATGAGGGCACATAGTTTATGGGATAAGGAGATTGCTACTAGCAACTCGGACTCAACTAAGGTAGAAGGTTTTCATCTCAGGAGATATACTTTGGAAACCTAGACTCAACTAGCGTAGAAGGAACCTATTTGGAAATCCGGAGTAGCAACTCGAACTCAACTTAGGTAGAAGGTTTTCATCTCAGGAGACATACTTTGGAAACCCGGACTCAACTAGCATAGAAAGAACCCGTTTGTAAATCCGGACTCAACTAGCATAGAAGCTTCCCTGTCATATTCAACATCCACTCGGTGCTAATTATTAATCCTCACAGAGTTCATATTAAGATTTGACTTACATTCATATTCATGGAAAACTGTCTTGACACTCAATCCAACATAATTCATAAGATAACTCATTAGATCATGTGTGAGTATAACCTTTCAAAGTGTTCTTAAATCATATACTAAACTTCATAAATCATGCATAATATCATAATTTGTATTTAAGGGATCAAAGCTCATATTGAATCAACACATCTATAATTTACTACATTAGACATGGATATTAATAACCCAATTACTACAAGAATAATTTCATAATATCTTTGTTATATCCATAAGCCCACATCACAAGATCATAATCGATAAATATGGGATTTCGTGGGTTCTTGGGGATATCAACATAGAAAAAAAACATAATAAATCATCAATACAATCATAACATAAAAACGAATTCAAGCATTAGAATTATTTTTGAAAGGAACCCATAACTATGGAATCAAACCCTATCTTTTTGGGGATTTCTATCTTTGAAATTAGGGTTTTGAAGGGACTCCATGGATGAAGAGCTACCATACTTTATCAATTAAACCCAACAAATTTGAGAAGAAAACATTGTTCCTTAAAACCCTAGCTCCAACTTCCTTCTTCTTCTTCCTTGATGTTCTAGCGAGAGAATTTTTGGAGAGTACATGAACTTTAGGGAATTATTTGGTTATTCAGAAAATATGACTTAAGTTTGGTGAATTCGACTTAAAATGACTTATATAGTGACCCTAAAATTACCCAAAAATACTTTACTTTGATTGGACTTAAATCGAAATTTCCCAAAACACCCCTCACTTTAAGTGAGCTGCCCAGGAGACACGGGAGGCTCCAAGAGCTGCCCAGGTGACACGAGGAACTACTTCTAACAAACCATTATGCATGAAGTTTCATCATTTCTCATATTTTTAGGGGGAACTATCTTCTCCAACTAAAATCATGCTCAACACAATGTCATGGAGCAAAGATGCAATTTACCCAAGAAAAGCATATGCATATAAAGTATGTTCATCCATTCATCTCATGAAGTCAAATAGGTAACTCATTCTTAATGCACAACAACATGAGGAACATCAATCATAAAACTCATTTTATTACTAAAAATGAATTTCTCAAAAACATGCATAACATAAGGAAATTATGAAAAAAACATATAACACACATGACTCCCAAAAATAGAAAACTCAAGAGCAACTACTTACCTCAAGCTTGAATAAGAGTAGAAGGAAAGAGATGAGGATAACGGGACTTCATATTGGCCTCGGCCTCCCATGTATCACCCTCAATTAAGTGATTCCTCCACAATACCTTCACGGATATGACTTCCTTGTTTCTCAACCTCTTGACTTGCCGGTCTAAGATCTCAACCGGTACCTCTTGATAAGAAAGATTCTCCTTAATCTCTAAACCCTCTAAGGGATGTATGGTTGATGGATCCCTGTAAATTTCTTCAACAATGAAACATGGAACACCGGATGCACTAATGCCAACTCCTTTGGCAAGTCTAACTCATATGCAACTTTGCCATACACCTCAAAATCTCATAAGGACCCACAAACTAAGGAATAAGTTTCCCTTTCTTTCCAAACCTTATAAAACACTTCATGGGAGAGATTTTCAAATAAACTCAATCATGGACATCGAATTTGAGATCTCTCCTTCTAACATCGGCGTAGGACTTTTGCCAACTTTGTGTCGTTCTCAACCTCTCTCAAATAACCTGAATCTTCTCAATTACCTCATGCACCAATTCTAGGCCTAGGAGAGCAACTTCCCCTACTTCAAACCATCATATAAGAGACCTACATCTCCTACCATGGAAAGCCTCAAATGTAGCCATGTCGATACTCGAATGATAATTATTATTATTATAAGCAAACTCAACTAATGGCATATAGTCATCCCAATTTCCCTTAAAATCTATTACACATGTCCTCAATATGTCCTCTAAAGTCTGAATGGTGTGTTCCGCTTGACCATCCGTTTGAGGGTGAAAAGTTATGCTAAGCTTCACCTTGGTACCTAGCCCCTTTTAGAAAAACATCCAAAACTGGGAAGTAAATTGGGACCTCGATCCAAAATTATAGACAATGGTACTCCATGTAACCTTACTATCTCATTCACATACAACTTACCATAGTCTTCCGCTGAGTAGGAAACCTTGATGGGAATGAAATGAGCGTACTTAGTCATTGGTCCACTAATGCGGATATCAAATGTTGTTGCCACGGAGTATGTGGCAAGTCTACAATAAAATCCATGTTCACATCTTCCCACTTCAAGTAAGAAGAGCAATATCTTGTGACAAGCCACCCGACCTTTGCTCCTCAACCTTAACTTGTTGACAATTAGGAAATTTGGCCACAAATACGCGGTCTTTTTTCATACCATTCCACCAATAGACTTCACGTAGGTCACTGTACATCTTGTTGGCTCCTAGGTGAATAGAATATCAAGAACTATGGGCTTTTTCAATAATTTTCTCTTTTAAACCGTCAACATTTGGAACACATAACCTACCTTGATACTTTCGTACACCATCTCTCCGTTGGGAGGAAGCCTTAACGGACTTTTTAAGTACCGCCTTTTTCAAATCAACCAAAACAGGATCAAGACTTTGCTTAGACTTCATATCCATTACAAAGGACGATTAGGAGCCATTATGGACCATGAAACCACCCTTGGCGGAATCCATTAGTTGAAAACCTAGTCTGGCCAACATATGCATATTATTAACCAACTCTTTCTTTTCATCTTCTATATGAGCCACACTACCCATCGGCAACCTACTAAGAGCATCCACTACTATATTAGCCTTGTCGGGGTGATAGAGAAAACTCATATCATAATCCTTAAATACTGCTAACCACCTTTGTTGATGAATATTCAAGTACTTTTGACTAAACACATATTGAAGACTCTCGTGATCGGTGAAAACATTCACACAGACCCCATACAGATAGTGTCTCCATATTTTAAGGCAAACACAACCGCTCCTAACTCAAGATCATGGGTAGGATAATTCTTCTAATGTACTTTAAGTTGACTTGAAGCATACGCAATCACCTTACCATTTTGCATAAGCACATATCCCAACCCAACTCTATAGGCATCAAAATACACCACAAGACCATCGTACCTTTCGGTAAGGTCAATATCGAAGAGGATGTAAGTCTATCTTTTCATTCCTGAAAACTTTTCTCGCAAGCTTTTGACCACACAAACTTAGCCTTCTTTTGAGTAAAAGTCATCAACGGAGAAACAATGGAGGAAAACTCCTCAAGAAAAACCTCTATAGTAACCAATCGGACCCTAAAAGCTTCTAATGTCGGAAAGAGTTAGAGGTCTAGGCCAACTCTTGACCGCATCTGTCTTGTTATGATCTACCTCAATACCCTTGTTTGACACAATATGACAAGGAAAGCTATGAACCTTAACAAAATTTCACACTTGTTAATCTTTGCAAAAAATTGTTGGGAACTTGCAACATAATTCTCTTATGGTCCACATATTCATTCCCACTACTTTAATAGATCAAGATATCATCTATAAAAACAATCACAAACATGTCTAGGATTTCCTAAACACTCTATTTATAAAGTCCATGAATATCGCCAGAGCATTAGTCAACCCAAATGACATTACCACAAACTCATAGTGATCATACCGGGTTCTAAAAATCTTGGAAATATCAACCCCTCTCACCATTAATTGGTGATAACCCGAACGAAGATCAATCTTATAGAAGTAAATAGACTCTTGATGTTTGTCAAACAAGTAATCAATTCTTGGAAGAGGATACTTATTATGGATGGTCACTATATCCAATTTCTCTTTCAACTTCTTTAACTCCGTCAGAGCCATTCTATAAGGACAAATAGAGATAGGTCGCCTATCCGGTAAAATTTCAATACCAAATTATTTCCCGTTTGGGAGGAATACCAATCTAATCATCAGGAAAAACTTTTGGTAACTCATTCACTACCTGAACTGACTATAGAGAGGGGGTTTCGAATTCACTATCCCTCACCCTAACAAGATGGTAAATACACCCTTTAAAGATCATCTTCTTAGCTTTAAGACAAGAGACAAATTGACCTCCAGGCATAGAATTTCCTCTTTCCACTCTAAGATAGGCTCATTTGGAAAGTGGAGTCTAACCACCCGAGTCCTACAATAGATAGAGGCATAACATGCATGCAACCAATCTATACCCAAAATCATATCAAAGTCTAACATGTCAAATTCTACCAAATCTACCAAAGTAACTCAATGGGATAAGGAAACGGAAAATCTCCTATAGACTCTCTTAGCCACTACCGAGTCACCAACCGGGGTTGAGACCAAAAAATGTTCTATTAACACTTTGGGGAGTATATCAAACTGCATGGCCACATAAGGTGTCACAAAGGACAAAGTTACATCGAGATCTAACGAGGCATACACAACAATTAGAAAGACTTTTAACATACCGGTCACCACGTCTGGGTAGATCTCTTGGTCACCTCCGGATTGAAGAGCATAAAAGTAGTTTTTATTTGGGGCATTGGAGTTTGAGCCGCTTAGAGGAGCTTGTTTATCTTTTCTTCCCTTAATACTGATCATTGGAAAATCTCTCATCTTGTGTCAACACTTCCCACAACTAAAACACCCATTGGTGCCTACTAGGCACTTACTATTATTTTCTTCCATACTTTGCACATTTAGCCTAGCCACATAATAACCACTACTATTACCTCCTTGAGGTTTAGGGTTGAAAACCATATGCTTGTTTGACTCTTGGAGCACTAGAGACACCTGGATTGGGAAATCTTTGTCTAAACCTTGGTCGACCTTGTCCATCGGACCTAGCATTCGAGAAGTTCCCATCACCAATTCTAGATCTTTTCACCTTCCTATTCTTTTTCTTGAGTTTTGAATCCTCAATTTGTTGAGCTTATACCATAAGCCTTGAGATATCCATGTCATGATGGAGCATTGTCGTATGAAAATCTTTCTCTACCAAGTCGAACATGCCAGTCAACAACCTACACATCTTATCCCTCAAATTTGCCACCATAATTTGAGCATACTTGGACAATTGAATGAACTTCAGGTCATATCCTTCACGCTCATACTTCCTTGACGGAGGTTAATGAACTCTTCCACCTTAGCTTCCCTCAAATCTTGGGGAAAAATTCTATCAAGCAATGCCGATTTGAACGATTCCTATTCTACTTGGCCTGCTCCTACGGGTCTTCCACCCTTTCATTGATCATACCATACTTGAGAAATATCTTTTAGTTGGTAGGTGGCTAAATATGCCTTCTCTTCCAAAGATACCCCCATAATAGCAAGACCTTTATAGACGTCGTTGATGAACCTTTGAGGGTCCTCTTCCACTTTGGAGCCATAAAATTTGGGAGGGTTCATTCGAGCTAAATCTCTAACCCTTGAAGCTGTAGAATTCACATTAGGATTCACTGGAGCTACAAATTATCTATTGTCTTGATTCATCATGAATTGATCCAATATTTGGATAGTAGACCTAAACTCCACATGGGTTACATTCTCAACCAAAGGGTTATCGAGGCTTGGGGAGCTTGAGAATGAGCTCATTGATTCACATTGTCATCTTCCATCCTTCTAGCGTCATCCTTTCATGTATTCATATCCTGAAGACACAAAAGAAGGATTAGGAAAGAGAAATCTTTTAGAATTAAACTCCAAGGCCCGACTTAAGAGTAATGAAGAAGTGAGATTTCCTAAACATCTTATAGTCTGTCATTCATAAGTATGGCGCGCTTCACACTCATGAACTGGACTCTACTAGACGTGCCTTATGAGAAATCATCCTAGAATCATTCTAAACTTTGTGCTCTGATGCCAAATTTGTCACGACCAGGGGTACCCCCTAGATGTTCAATGGCGTACGGAACCCTGAAAGACTCCATACTAGCCACTTAGCATATAATAACATAAGCAATATAACAATAAGAGTACAAATCCATTTCAAGTCTAAAATTTTCATAAAAGAAAAGAAGAAGTCTAGACTCTAAGTCTCTACATAGTCATCTATTACAATATTCGAATGAGAAAAAGGGACACAACCCATACAACATAGTCCAAAAAGGAAATACAAGAAATGAACTACAAAGAGATAACATATGTCCTCGAATCATCAGTACTCACCAACAAGCTAAGAGAATAATAAAATACAAGCTTTTAGACACAAGGATAATCACCTTGAGAACCATACCCTACATTTGGGGGAAATGTAGGAAAAGTAGGTGTTATTACAAGAATGCACTAAGTATGATATTCATGCATAAAAATATTGAAAACATGTTAAATGAATCATTGTAGTTTAAAGCATGCAATTTACTAAGTTTAAACATCATTATGAAATTGTGGAAAAGCATAAGTCATAAGCATAGACAACATGTAGAACAATATAACATAAGAGAACATATCATAAATACCCTCAAATCCTACTTATACAATGCATGAATTCTCCATAAATTTCACCCATGCTATGTTAAGATTTTTGAATAATCATAGTTCATAATTCATATTCTTGTTGTTTTCATAGTGGGAAAAATCCTTAACCAACATAGATCATATGAGCTAACATGGAATCCGGTGACACACTCACTAATAAGTCAACGATTTGGACTCATTAAAGGATTTATTATGATAGTTTTAGTGTACTTAAATGCATATTTTGTCTTGAAAACTAATAAAATACCTTGAGCTTCAGGTATATACACTTGGAGACAAAGCATGGACAAAAATCGAGCTAATGGAACAAAAGCAGCTGAAAGGATGAAGAAGTGAATACCTGAGGTCGCCAAACCCATTAGGCGTGTCGCCAAAGGTCCCATCCTGGCCTTTTGTTCCAGTGAGTTGAGACCAGAAGGAAAGGATCGAATTGGCAGAGAAAGGAAGCAATCTCCGTGTCTCCAAGTAGTTCTGTGAAGCGGTACTTTGTTGCCTAATGATCCAAAACACGAAGATGTTGTAGGCTAGAACAAGACGGCGATGAAGCTACTAAAGGGCGGATCGCCGAGTTGATCGGCGATCCCAACTAACTGCGCCGAGTGGTCCTTCTCAACACAACTTTCTGAAAACTATAAATACTTGTTATTACGTTTAACTTAAGAATCGAATTTTTAGTATTGAACAGTAATTTTTTAGACTTTGCTTTTTATTTTTGAGTTCTAAGTTTAAAGAGGTTTTTTTAAGAACTTGAAGATTCAAAGGGATTCATCTTCAAGAATTTGGGCTATCTTCACTTTTGGCTTTTATCAAGACTTAAATCTTCATACCCATTTGAATGCAAACTCATTTTGGTATTAATTTCTATCTCTTGTACATGTCTAGCTAAAACCTCATTTCTTGGGGTGTGATTTTGTGAATATGGGTTAGATTCTCTGTTCGTTCTTGCTTGTTGATGGTTTATGTGTTGTTTAAATATGATTTTGTTTAGTAGCTGGATTGGAACTTAATGAAATTGTAGTTGCAAATACAATTTCACATTTGTGTTTTCGGCTTACTCGAGAGAGAGGTTATAAAACTAAGAATATTGATGGTCGGTGGGATTGGGACGACATGAGGTTCAGCTCGAGAGAGTGAACCCTAGTCCTTCTCCCACACTCTCAACTCGAGAGAGTGATTAGGGTAAGGCGGATGTTGTTCTTCATGCGGCAAGAGGGTGTCCGAGAGGAACCCATTTGATTCGGAGTAAGTTATTCTAGAGAACTTAGCAATAACTTTTTAGCAACAACAATATTATTGTTGGCTTATACTGATAAATCACAACAACTTGATTTAATTTTTGGTATATATTTTAATTTTTAACAGCAATATTTTTGTTGTTGCCAAATATGTTAGTATTTTTGGGATATTTCATCATTAATAATAATTAATATAATAAGTTTCAAATATTAAAATAAATGTGTTTGCAACAATAAAAATATTCTTGCCCAACATTAATAACGGCAACAATTTAATTAATTTGTTGCTATCTTAAAAAATATTTGGCAACAATATTTTTTTATTGTTGTTAATATATTTAATTTGATAATAACTCAAAACATTTTGGCAAAAAGTAGATTTTTTTTAGTTTTCCGACAATACAATCGCTAGTTTTTTCTGTTTCCGCCAAAAAATGTAGAAGTTCAGAATTTTTATTTTCCTTTGCCACAAGTTGGGCCTTTTTAGCTTTGGGAAAACTGGAACTAGGTTTCTCGAGTAACTTGGGGATAGGTGACAAAAAAGTGTTGAAATTAAAATTGGGGACAAAAAAAATTGACCAAGTCAAACTTTTTAAATTAGTGATTAAGATAATTGGGGTCTAAAATATAATATTTGAAACTTCTACACTTTTAAAAATATTCAAAATAAATCCAATTTCTAATTTTAAAATGTTTGAAAAGTTTAACTCTCTTGTTAAATTTCAAAATTTAAAATCTCTTTCAGATTTTCTTTCTCCCTCTTCTTCCTTCTTTCTTTCTCTTTCCAGATTTATTTTTCTTCTTCTTCATTACTTTTTCTCTTCTTCCATTTACTTGTTCTATATTGTTGTTGCTATCGTTATCGTTGTAGTTTATCACGTTTTATCTTGTTAGTTCTTTTCACAAACTAATTTGCTTTAATATTAAATTTTTTGAAGTTGAAGTCATTATTTTGTTTTAAAAAATCAAGTAATAACTGAAGTTGTCGCAATAACTGTTGAAGTTATTCTAGCAACTGTTGAAGTTTTTTCAGCAACTGCCAAAATTGGTTCAGCAACTGTTGAAGTTTTTTCAGCAACTGCTGAAGTTGCTGCAGGAACTATAATAATTGTTGTAGCAAGTGAGAAAAAAAGAGGGTGGTAGAGTGGAACAATGAAGGTGGAGGTGATGACTGTTGTGGAGGCAGAGGTAAAGAATAAGGAGGTGGCAACAATGGTGGTAAAAGAAGAAGAATAAGAGAGTGGTTGTAATGGAGGAAGAATTGATGGTTGTGGTAGAGGAGAAAGTGGTGACAGTGACGGTTATGATGGCAGATGGGGAGGGGAGGCAGCGGTAGAAGGGTGGAGAGGAGGGATGGGGTGGTGGGAGGGGGAATAGTGCTTTTGTGTAAATAATAAAACTTGAGAGTTTTAATTAGTGTCGTTAACACTGATTTTAAAATTGTCACATCTACTCAATAATTAAAACTTGTGTCACTTTTTCTTCATTTTGAAACTATTTTGTCACCCTTAATTCATTAGCCCCAAGTTTTAATTATTAAGTAGAGGTGACAATTTTAAAATTAGTGCTGATGACACTAATTTTAAAACCCTCAAGTTTTATTATTTACATAAAGCACTATTCCCCCCCCCTCTCACCACCCCATCCCTCCTCTCCACCCTTCTGCCACTGACATCCTCTCTCTATCTGCCATCGTAACTGTCATTGTCACCACTTCCTCCTCTATCACAACCATCAATTCTTCCTCCATTACAACCACTCTCTTATTCTTCCTCTTTTACCACCATTGTTGCCACCTCCTTATTCTTTACCTCTGCCTCCACAACAACCATCACCTCCACCTTCATTGTTCCACTCTACCACCCTCTCTTTTATCTCACTTGCTACAACAATTATTATAGTTCCTGCAGCAACTTCAGCAGTTGTTGAGCAAACTTGAGCAGTTGCCGAAATACTTCAATAGTTGCTACAATAACCTAAATAGTTCTTGAGCAAACTTTAGCAGCTCCTGAAAAAACCTCAACAGTTGTTAGAATAACTTTAGCAGTTATTGCGACAACTTCAGATATTGCTTGATTTTCTTAAAGGAAACAATGAGTTCAACTTCAAAAAAATAAAAATTAAAGTAAATTAGTTTTTGAAATAGGACCAACAAGAGAAAAAGATAAAACTTGATAAAATATAAGAAACGACAACGATAACGATAGCAACAACAAAGAAGAAAAGTAAATGGAAGAAGAGAAAAAGAAATGAAGAAGAAGAAGATTTCTGGAAAGAGAAAGAAAGAAGGAAGAAGAAGAGAAAGAAATTTTAAAATTTGAAATTTAAAAAGAGAGGGAAACTTTTCAAACATTTTGAAATTATAAATTGGGTTTATTTTGAATATTTTTAAAAGTTTAGAAGCTTTAAATATTATATTTTAGACCCCAATTATCTTAATTACTAATTAAAAAAAGTTTGATATGGTCAAAAAAAAATTGACACCAATTTAATTTCAAGACTTTTTTGTGACCTATCTCTCAATTTACTGAGGTTATTTTGTAAAATTTGAATTGCATTGTTAAAGTTCAATTGCTTTTGATTTAGGCCTCATTTGTTTTCATTAAGATTAAGAGGTCTGAATCTGAATACACATTTGAATATTAAGATTTGCATTAAGATTTAGGTGTTTTGATCTGAATACGAATATTAAGATGTGGTCTCTAAATTTGAACACTAAATAATTAATGATGTTTGTTTTCAATATTTGAATGTGAATGTGAAATTAACATTAAATTAATAAAATATCATAAAAATTTCATTTCAACAAAATATATCACTTTTGATTAAAAAAAAGTTTTAAAAGTTTTAATAATCATGATTTGGAGTACAATTTTTTTCATTCAAAAATCTTGATAAACACCAATACACCAACAATGTTCTTGACACAGTCAATACAAGAAAATTATTAATATAAAAGAAAACTTGAAAGAATTTATGAAAACAAAAAAAAAATAGTATTGGATTGAGAAAAGAGATGAACGTTTTTAATTATGAAATAAAAAAGCACATGAGTCTAAATGTCATACCTCTTTCACACCCATTAAGAGGTTTCAAAGTGCAATCAAATGAGCACTTAATTTCTTTGGTGAGATTAGTGGGATGGGATTCCTAGTTATATTTCGGTTTGCCTGGAATGGTGGTGGTATGAAATCATGATTTTGCTCTGCCGACTTTTGATAAATTCGAGACCTACAGTTGCATAAATGGGAATTTTAATTCAAACAACATCTTTGATTTATATATTTCCGTCATCTCTTAGTTTCAGTGTATCAACAACAGTGGGCAATGGGTTAGGTGCTGGAGAACCAAACAATCAAAGCGAAAATTGCAGCAATTGTAGGCATTGTTGGTAGCTTCATATTGGGATTTTCTTCTCTATTTTTTGCGGTTACAGTAAGGAAAATTTTGGCAAATTTTTTTACTAATGACCAAGACATTCTGACATTCTGACATTGACGTCTCTAGTTTGCGATAATTGGGCTTTGTGAAATTGGAAAATAGAAACTGCCCCCAAATGACTGGGTGTGGGGGTGTTGAGAGGAACTGCAAGGCTGAAAGTCGGTGCGAATATTAATTTGGATTGTTTTTATCTAGTGGGAATGCATGTTGTTGTTGATGATTAATGTGTGTGTCTTATTCTTTCTTTAATGTGCAAGATCAGTTTAGGTCAGTGTATGTTGTTGCCTTTTAAACTTTTACGAAATTTAGTTTTTGACAAAAAACTAGTCTATTCCACCTTTAAAAAAGAGTTAATTATCTTTGGTATCTATTGGTGACATTGTGATCTTCATTGTTGAGTTTCCACACCCATTTATGGTTTAGAGTTAACAATTATGTTTATGATAACATTTTTTTAGCAGTCATAATATAAATTTATATTGGCAGTTTTTCAAATTAATAGTTGATCTCTTACATGTAGTTACTATGTACAATATATAGAGAATTAAAGGTTGTATGTGCTGATAATTAATATATAGAATTGTAAGTAAAGCAAGTGGCTATGATGGAGATGATGCAGATAAATAGTGAAGGAAGCAATCTGACAATGAAAAGCCTACTCATTCCCCAGTATCCTGCCAGAGTTACCATACTATCTGCAAATACTTGAGCTAAAGTTCAAGATTTTTTTTAAAGTAGTCCACAATTATAGGTTCCTTTAGAAAGCCTTGAAGACATGACTCGAGATAGAAGGTTAAGGTTAACGCCTTGAGTATTTCAGCAGCTACAAATGTGATTAGACCTGAACATACATATAGTGGTACGGAATAAGGAATTACAACATGGAAACTCAGAACTATTCCCAACCACACCTAAAACATAGTATCGGATAAAAGTTATTAGTTATTTCATATTTAGTATCATTAACTATTGCAACAAGGGTTCCTGTCATCATACTTGTCAGAATTCAGTTAGAAGGTTTAGTGCTTTCGTTAATGTGTGTGGCGGTAATTGCATTATTTCTTATCCCAATATATTTGCTCTCACCTTGACTGGTCTTTCTTCTCATCACATTCTTGTACGCTCTGTCAAAGGTACACAGTGTCACTTCACAGCTTCACAAAAACATAATTTTCCTGATAAGGTAGGTTATAGCCTCATGCAAAGCATAGTTAACCATAAGAAGTACATAGATGTACAATGTGCACTTATTTAATACATGAACTTCTGCTCCCCATGAAACAGGTTTATCTCTTATGAATTATAATATTATGTTTCAGTGATCTAGCTTGCAAGGTTGGATTTTTGGCACTTATATACTGACTAATATGACAATATTTTAAGTTGTTCAGGGTTGACTTATTCTACCCTCAAAACCAAATTTATTCTAGTGATGTGAAGCAGGCGAGTTTCACTTTCTTAGGGCCTTTACTTCTAAGGACTTTTCAGATTTCAATATGGACTGTTTTAGTGGTCTGTTAAAAAACTTAAACTCATGATAGCAAATAAAATAAAATAAAAATTGTTTTAGGATTTCTGATGCAAGAAAAACTTGTCTTTCCTAAAAAATGTTTCTGAGTTAGCTTCCAATAAGAATGTTCGCTGGAAGGACATGCAAGAAAAATGGCCACATTGCTTGTTGACCATATTAAGTAGTACGTGATGAAAACCACTTGATTCATCAAGTAAAATCTCCATCGCGTACTTCAGCATAAATTATATAAGCAGTTGAACCTTCACTAATAGGGTAAGAAACTTATATGCAGATACGATGGAAGTAACATGTTTATGGATCTACTCTGCAGATTCTTCACTATTATAGCAATCTTGGTCGTCATCTGCATCTGGTTTTTTCTCTTCTGCACTTAAAAGCAATGGCTGGGTAATACCTTTCTGCACTAAGACATTTTCAATCTTCCAATTATTTGATTTTGGTAGAAGAACATCGTCTATTTCCAGCATTGGAAGTTCTCTAAAGGTAGTCCACAGGCATAACCGGTAACAAACCATGCAAGAGCCATTATCCATCCTAGTAAAATGTCTTGGTTAAAAATGATATTCAGGAACTTAAAGTTAGTTTGAAACAAGCAGGCAACAGCTGTACCACATGCCATTCCAAGTGCACATGCACTTACCAAACCAGCTGAAACATTCATTCGCAAATGCAGAGGAACACAATCAGTGATATAACGCCTATTCAGTACCCTTGTCGAACCAAGCCCAATAAATAGATGTCGATCTAGAAGTAAGTATATCTTTGTTTTTGTTTCTCTTCCGTTGGGTTCCTCTAATGTATAGTCGTTTTCAGCTAGGAAGTTAAATCGGTAATATGTTGATTCCATATATAGAACGATTCTCCCTGAATCCTACCAATCCTCCTTCCCTGGTAAATGTATTTGGAGCTTTCTTCTGTGTCGCGTCACATTTTGATATGCCATAGATGTAGCTCCCTTGCCTCATAACAATATAGTTTGTACCTGTAACATCACTTTGTTTTGATTTCTTTTTGATACTTTGTCCTGCAAAGTAGTTGCTGATAATATTAAATGATAATTGTACAGATCTAAGTTAATTGAAGTTGTTGCAATCATGGTATAAATCTAAAAAAACATCAATAAAAGTCACATAATATCTTTTATCATCTCTAGTCATAGTCTATTTCAAATCATTCAAATCAGTGGGGATCATAGACAATAATTCAGTTTCTCTACTTACTGAAAATCATGACGTTTTTGTAATTTAGCTTCAGCATATATTTCACATTTATCAAAATTAATCTCTAAATCAGGTATTAAACCAAGAAACTGCACGTTCTAAATATATGAGACATGTAATTGTTATAAAGAATCATGCAAAAACAAATACAACTTTAATGTAATTATCAAAATTATTTAAATTTAAATCATGTATTAAATTCTGCACATATTTTTAATATATGACACATTAACATGTCCTAATTGGCATGCCATAATAAAATAGACTTAATCATGTAAGCAGTGAAATTATCACAAATATTAAGCATAAATAAGTCATAGTTACAAAATTCATTGCCCACAAAATATCATTTTTAGTCAATATGACCTTAATATTTTCATAAGAAAACTTCATTCCACATTTTCCTAATAATCCCACAAGAATCAAATTAATTTGGATTTTAGGAACATGCAATATATCATTCAATGCCAAAGTTTTATCAGATGTGAGCTTGAGAAGAACTTTTCCTTTTCCAAGAACTTTAGTTGTCCTTGAGTCACCAAATAAATAATTTCTTCTCCTTTTTCAACTTGGATGTATGACACAAAATCAGTTTTATTTATACAAATGTGCCTAATAGCACCAAATTCTATCACCCAGTTTCTCACATTGGCCATAACATTTATTTCTGAAATGACCGCAATAATAAGATCATCCCTCTCAGCCAAAAATATTTTTAGCTTAGCGGGATTGTCATTTCTTTTCAACATTCTTTTGCATTGAGGTGTATTTTTCATGAAGGTTATTTTATAAGCATTGAATTTATAACCATGTCTATTTACATACCTGTAATTTTCTTTACCGTAATCCTCCGGCAGAATGACTTGAATTGTACCAGTCAGGGTAGTAACAACTTTACTGTCCTCAATATCATTTGTATCATCAATAGTTTCAGGACACAAGTCATCAAAAATTTCGAGACACAAAATATATGGCATTAGTTTCTTAGATTGTTGGAGAAAGATAAAAAATTTCACAATAACAATAATAATAAATAATAACTTTATTATTTAGCAAAACAGTAATCCTGAAATAAGATAAATATTACTACAACGATATATATAAAATTAATGCATTAATAAATACTTGAGTCGTGCTAGGCACTGTCCTAAGAAACTATTTCAACGGTGTGAAATATTTCACCATGATTACACAAGTACTTCCCTATCTTAAATAGAGGCAACAGGAATCAACAAATTAATTATCATCAGCAAGTTATTAGGGGGATTTAAAATAACAAAGCCAAAATTATTAATTAATTAACATTAAAATAGAAAAGATGTAAAGAGAGAGAGAAGTAGAAAACATGAGGGAGTATATGTTTTTTTTTTTTTTACATTGTTACCTTTCAA
>JAJJBR010001073.1:0-10527 GCA_022817965.1 Solanum lycopersicoides
CTTCGGCACACATTTCCATCAGTTTTGACACAATAGATGATGAATTGATATGATGCGACATGATGATAAATTTATCGATAATGTAATATTGTTGATGACGAACTTCATTGATAGGATATTGCTGCTACTTTGATGATGAATATATTGATGCTTGATCGATAAGATGATGTTGCTACATTGATGATCCATTGAAAGGATGAATGTTGATCCATGTGGGATGATGTTGTCGAAGCTTGATTGGTAAGATTATGTTTATCTTTTAGCGTTGGAAAAGCAATGACTCTCTTGGCATTTTGAAGATGATGGCCCTCTCGGCGTTTGAAGATGCAATGGCCCTCTTGGAAGCTTGAATGCAATGGCCCTCTCGGCATTTGAAGATGATGGCGCTCTCGGCGTTTGAATATGCAATGGCCCTCTTGGCGGCTTGAATGCAATGGCCCTCTCGGCATTTGAAGATAATGGCCTCTCGGCGTTTGAAGATGCAATGGCCCTTCGGCTTTGAAGATGATGGCCCTCTCGGCGTTTGAAGATGCAATGGCCCTCTCGGCATTTGAAGATGATGGCCCTCTGGCGTTTGAAGATGCAATGGCCCTCTCGGCATTTGAAGATGATGGCCTCTCGGGTTTGAAGATGCAATGGCCCTCTTGGCTTGATGCAATGGCCCTCTCGCTTTAAGATGATGGCCCTCTCGGCGTTTGAAGATGCAATGACCCTCTTGGGGCTTGAATGCAATGGCCCTCTCGGCATTTGAAGATGATGGCCCTCTCGGCGTTTGAAGATGCAATGCCCTCTTGGGGCTTGAATGCAATGGCCTCTCGGCTTTTGAAGATGATGGCCCTCTCGGCGTTTGAAGATGCAATGGCCCTCTTGGGCTTGAATGCAATGGCCCTCTCGGCTTTTAAAGATGGCCCTCTCGGCGTTTGAATATGATGGCCCTCTCGGCGTTTGAATGCAATGGCCCTCTCGGCTTGATGCAATGGCCCTCTCGGCTTTGAAGATGATGGCCCTCTCGGCGTTTGAAGATGCAATGGCCCTCTTGGCGGCTTGAATGCAATGGCCCTCTCGGCATTTGAAGATAATGGTCCTCTCGGCTGAAATGCAATTCTGCATTTTGTTTTGTACATGTTGAGAGTGATGTCTTCACTTGTTCCCATCTTGAACATTTTGTGTTCAATGTGACTGGTGCTTAGTTGAGATTTGAACGAGGTGTTGTTGCTCGTATTCTGAACTGCTGCTTTTCTTCTAAAGAACTCCACAGAAAAGTTGTCAATTTCAAGGAGCTACTCGCCTTTTGAATTTTCCATATTCATTGAATGGAGTAATATGATGATCTTGAGGCAATCTTATATACCTGCATCCACAGAAAAATTGTTAGTTCTTAAAACAAACTGATCTGTGTTGATTTCTTCAATCGCTGCTCCTTCTCTTGATATCTTCAGTTGATCACTCCGATCTCTTTCTTCTCGATAGACATAAGATGAAATTATACCAAAATTTTGACATAATAAAAATCCTTAAAAAAAAACTTTTGAGAATCAATTTGAAAGAAGTCACTGTCAAATGTCATGTCATGCAAGGCTTAAATGAACGTCCTTGGTTTAAACTTTAGACGTATCCGATAGCTTGTCCTGGAGAATTTAGAAAATGCTGAAGCTTGAGAAATTTCTGAATTGGCTCTCCCGAAGTCTCCATAGTCAGAAAGTTTTGTACTTGTCTCTGAAATCCAACAATGTTTGAGATTGCTGAAGTTGACTCTGAACTTTAACGATGCTAGAGATCATTTGAAGTTAGCTTTAAACTTCTGATTATGCTCGAAATGTTCAAAATTAACTACATACTTCTAGTGATGCTTGAAGAAATTTTTGAACCATTCTCAAAAATTTCTGTCCCAGTTAGATGCCTTGGAGTATCTCAAATATTTGATATATGAGTGGTAGATTTTTTAGTCCCTCAAATAAAATTCTGCAATTCACCATGTGACTTTAATCTTGACTTGTTAGAGATCTTCTTGAGAATTTTTGAGACCCTCTCAAAATTTTCGTCTTGATTAGACGTCTCAACGTATTTCAAACTTTTGATATATGACTTGTAAAATTTTTTAGATCCCCTAAAACTTATATCCCACTTGCAACTCATAATGAATCTTAAATCTTGACTTGTTGGAGATCTTTTTGAGAATTTTTGAGACGTATTTCAAACTTTTGATATATGACTTGTAGGAATTTTTGAGACCCCCTCAAAAATTCTGTCCCAGTTGCAACTCACAATATATCTTATGTCTTGAGAATTTTTAAGTCTCTTCTTGAGAATTTTTGAGTCCCTCTCAAAAATTCTGTCCCAGTTTCTATTGTAATGAAAAATAGAAATCTTACGGGAGATATGACCGAACCCTTGTGGCGCCTACGTATCCCGTTGAGGCAGGAATCAGGTCATACGTAGTTCCCCTCTAGGATTAACAAAACTAAAAAAATCTGATAAAGGAAATGACCGAGGCCGACATAGGCCGCCTACGTATCTCATTCTTGAGAATTCAGGTCAGACGTAGTTCAAATACAAAAGATAATTCCTAACTATAAAAGATAAGATGATTACAAGCAAATGATGCGATTACAGGGAAAGAAATATAAGAAATTTAAATCTTATAACATCTCTTGATAACACCTGAGTTGATTAACCACTTGAGATGAATGTCTATGCTCAAACTTATCATGCCATCAAAATAATGTATGATATATTGCCTGAGCAAGTTCTAGAGTTCTCTTTCTGCGCTTCTATCAGATGAACCTCAATTTTGTCTTCTTTGACACATTCATCCTTTGGTAAATTCACTTCTTCTATATCATCCAAATCCGACTTATCGTGATTCTCAAACCATTTTAAATATTTGGCAATGTATCATGATCTTCTCATCATACTCTTAGACACATCAATATCTACTTCATTTGTTCATTCAGCTTGTGACATGACATGATATTGACAGATTTTAAAATTAATTTTACTAAAACAAACACAAAGGTTGTTAGATAGAAAAGTTAAAGCAAGTGGAATAAATTTTCGCATAGAAGAGGCTTTCATCGAAAATAAGGAAATACGAACTTTGAACATGATCATGGGCCATTTTGCCTTTTCAAAATACTACGAGGAAATATAAAATTCATCTTTGTCTATCAAGATGAACGAAGAGTCAAGAACGGCGTGGAAGTCCAATTAAGAACTTGTTCCATTGGCTCAGCATCTCGTACGCTTGATGTCACCTTCAATTCTTCCAGTATGACATGGCCTTCTTAAAGAAGATACCTAGTTCCTTCTCTGAGATTATCATCATGGGCATATTCTTCTACTAGAAAAGACAGATACAAATGGCAAAACATGATTGACCTCCTTCTTGCTCTGATCATCAATTTTCTTCGGCCTCGACCATGTTAATGGTACATTCTCCATGATTCGGCATTGAATCCACATTAGCATTGCCTACGACAGTTTGAAAGTTATAACCTTTTGATCAATCAAATCTTGAATTTTATGCTTCAAGTTGATGCAATCTTCAGTGGTATGTCCGACACCTCCTGAATGGTAAGCACAATGAAGATCGGCCCTGTAATGTCTGGAATTGACATTTTTTGGGTCAACTGTTTGTATCAGACCGGCTACTTTCAATCTCTCAAAAAGTTGAGTCTGGCTTACAACCAATCGAGTAAAATTCGAGGTTGTTTTCTCTTAAGTTTTGGACGAGGAAGATCTTGATTATTTGTGGAGGTTGAGGCACTTGATGATAAAGTGAGGGATTTTGGCGAGTAGGTGTCGGTGTTCGAAAATGTGGATTTTGGAAGATTTGAGGAGCATTTGGGTAATTGGCGATACAATTTTGATACTCGATTGTACATTTGGATAATTTGGCAATGGAGTTTGGTAATTTGGATAATTTTGTGCTGGAGCTTGGTAATTTGGATAACTTAGTGGTGGAGCTTGGTAATTTGGTTTGACATAAAAGATGGGGTAAGGATTTTGTGGAGTTAAGGGGTAGGTTTTGGATGGTAAAGGATTTCGAACATTGTGACCGGCATGCCTCTTTGATTTTTGATTCGATTCAAATGAGATAGAGGAAACATCTTTCATCTTCCTCCTTAATGGTCTTGAGGATTCACCTTGGGAAATTATTGGTATGATTTTTCCGGTCTTGAGACCGTCTTCAATAGCTTCACCAATTTTGACTATCTCACTGAACTTTCCTTCTAAAATGAGAAACATCCTACTATAGTACTCCGGGTCTTGAATGCACACGAATATTTCAATAATCTCTTTCTCAGTCAGTGAGGGCCTAACCCTTGCAGCCTCTCTTCTCCAACGGTAGGCATATTCTCGATAGTTTTCACAAGACTTCTGTTTGATTTTCTCCAAATAGTATCGATCAGGAATGAATTCCACATTGTAACCTAACCTTTCATCGAAGTGTGTAGTAGGTGCGATTTTTAGAGGTATGGGTTGAGTTGTTAGAGTAGGAATTTGATAATTGGGAGGAAAATTCTGGAAATTGTTGGTGTTTGGATTTTGAAGAGTAAGTACCTTTTGGCGTGAGGAGCTAGCTTGATGTGGGTTAAGGATGATCGAGTCGATGATGGGAGGTTTTGAATTTGTAGCGGTGGTTGAATTGTTTGCAAACATTTGGAGGCTGGATCGAAAGTAGGAAAATGGAGTGGAGGTCTTCCATTGTCTGAAGTAGAAGTGTTGGCAATGATAGCCATATTTATCGAATCTCGGGACTTATCCATTTCAGCCCTCATTTCAGCAATTTGTTGGAACAATTGTGCAATCAGCTTGTTTTGTTCAGCGATGATAGGGTTGTTCCAGTGATTTTGCTCAAATCAGTGTTCTCGACATTTTCAACCACTTTTTCTTTGCCTTTTGATGAACTTTGGTCAAAGAAGGAATCTTTGGGACCTTTAGACCTTGTGAAGTATGGATGTTCAGTCATTTTCTCAACACAGATCAGTTTTATGTACCTGAAAAGGAAAATAACTCAAAAGACAAATGTATTAATTTGTGTCGATGATAAATAATACAAAATATCACACACATGATCCACAAACACATAAGAGTTGCTCCATTTGAAGATAAAAGAGCCCACATATATGGAAAGGTGACTAAATAGACAGAATTTGTCTATTTAATTTTGGAATAGTGAATTGGAAAAAGTTAACTTGCGTGGATTCAATGTAATTTACATACTTTTGGTTTTGACTGAGAGGAAACTCTAATTTGCTTGGGAGAGCGAAAAAATAGAAAATTTTAAACATATGGACCGAATCTTGAAAGACTGCCTACGTATCTCACGGGGAGAATTCAGGTCCTACGTAGTTAGACCTTCATTTTTGAATCTCTTTTTGATCTGAAATGGAAAATTTACCCCCTTTTTTTTTAGATGAGAGAGTAAGATTTAGTATTTGAAAGGGAGTTTTGAATATATGTTTTTTTTTTGGGAAACTAAAGACTCGAAGAATATTTGGACGCACTTTTGATAGTGACTTGATATTTATGCTTAGAGGTTTCTAAAAATTATATGAAGAGGAGTGAACTACAATATCTCCAAATAAAACAACATTTTCACATAAGCAGTTATAACACATAAACAATTATTTCGTATTCTAAATAAATATGTGACCCTTTTTTGCCAAGGGTAGGCCTAACGATTCAAAGAATGTGATTCTGATAGATTGATCTGAGCCATTAATTTGTGACAACTCGAGTTTTCATTGAATCGAACTCACCATGTCAAAATTAGGCTTGGGTCCGTCTATCATTGTCACTTTGCACAAAACATGCTCGTCAGTCGTTGGGTTGTGAAACCCGTTGACATAAGGGTGGACTTCTTAAATGTCGAATCGATACCCATGATCGATCCACCTAAGGCATATGCATGCATGACATAAATTGAGGGGTGGTTTAGCTCTATCTTATGTTTTCTAAGATTTGGCTTTCTAGACACAAGGTTCCCGAGTGGACAACTCGAGTGAGAAGGTTACGCGGTTACGCGGAAAAAGATCCGGACACCCCGCGCATATGCCAACTCTCCTAACTTTAGGAACTTTGAAAGAAGTTTGCGGGTGCACAAAGCACACCTCGCGTGTACGTGTGATAGTGTGAATTTCCAATAAGTGGAGAAATATGAACGGAATGACAGTTTATAAAGCAGTAACAAATATACAATTTATGAAAACAATAACAAATAAACATTTTATATCATATAAGTATAAAAATAAGACATTAGGCATGCAATATAAGCAAACAAGTAACCATATGCTAAAAACATTAATAATTAACCTAAGTCTATTATGGTTAGAACCTATTAAATCCCCAGCAGAGTCGCCATTTCTGTTATGCCGTAATTTTACTATCTTTAGAAAAATCACTTTTTGAAATGTTCTAAGTATAAAACAATTTGAGAAAAATACTTAGAAAAGAGTCGCCACTTAATTTTTTAAAGAAATTAAGAAAACTTAATTTAAAAAGATTTTAACAGATTAAATCTTAATAAATTTAGAGAAAATGGGTAAGAGGTTCTTATTTACGCTTCAAGAAGGTTTTTAAGGCATTTGAAGCGCCCGCTAACATGCGGTTATCCTATGACTTAGGTTAATTATTATTTTTTTACTATTCTTAGGAACGTGATATAATATACGAATAATGATTAACGACATTCGTTCAACTTTAAAAAAAATATTTAAACAAAGATTAATTTTTATTTTTTTTTTATTTTAAGAAAATGGAAACTTAATTAGAATTTTTGAAATTGATTATAAGTGAATAGAACTGAATTAGATTATTATTGTTTTTAATCATTTTAAAAGATAACATCAAACCAAAATTCATTAATTTAAGCATGAAAAACCATTTTAAATTAATTTAAGAACAAAATTTTTGACTAAATGTATTTCATGAAAAGTATGAGAGTGATAAAAAATATATTGAAATAAACTAACATAAAGAAAATAGTTCATCTTTTGGGGATTTTAATTAGGCTAGTCAAAGTTAAGGTTAAATAAATTAAAAAAATCACAATTAAATAGTTTATGAGTAAGAGATAAAAGAAGGGTTGGGCCTGCTGCAACCAATTTGGGCTTATTACTGCCCAGAAACATTGGGCCAAAGCTGCTGATTTTTTGATTTTAAATCAATTCCCATTTTTGTATACACAAGCTGTATATCTATGTATACAACGCGTATATCTGCCTCGTTTCCTGTATCTTGGTCTGTATACCGAATGTATGCAGGTCACTTCAACCTCTAGCACTGTATTTTAATTTTTTGGACATGTACATCAATATTCACCATGTATACCAGTGTATACTGCTGTATACAACATGTACGTTTTCGAACTTTTCGAGGCCTGTTTCAGCTTTCGGCATCGTCGGACATTGATGGGGATAACTCAAATATAGGTGTTGTTGAATTTGATTCAACGAAATAATGCAAGGAAGACAGAGCCTTAGCAGACTCATCTCGAAATAGAGTTCATGCAAAGGGAAAAGACAACAAGGATTAGGAAAAGAGCTTATTCATTAAATAAACAATTAAACAATAGGCATGACTAACTACACAATCAGTTTGACTAAAGAAACACATAAGATAGTTAAGGGGAATACGAATCATGGCCAACCAAACTTATCATAACTAATGAATTATAAAGCAACTGGCACTTAACAAATTAAAGATGACTAACAAATTGATAGATTACATGACAAAGAGCTACATTTAAGTCAATGGTAGGAGACCAATCTCTTAGGATGGCAACACTAGTTTACAACAAATCAAACAAACTAGGCACCCAAATTATCATGGTAAACAAAACACTTGTAAAACTCAAAAATTTAGGTAAAAAATAAAAAAATATAACATCATCAAACCAAGGAACTTGATTATCACAATAACACTATCATAATTTTTAACCATTTATGAAAAAAACAAGAAAAGTAGGTAAGGATCTGGAAAAAAAAAAAATCAAACAATTGGATTTTTTTTTTTATTCATGCTAGAGATTGAAACATATAGAATACAAAATGGAATGAATATTACCTTTATCGGGGCAGCGTTCCGGGATGAACGAGCTTGGAGGAGCACCCACCACCACACAAGAAATTTTGACGAAAATTCAAGTTCCAAAACAACAAACCCAAAATTCTAGAATAATTATTCTATAAAATCCAATATAGACTATTTTTTCGTATATGACCTCAAAATCCAATTATTATTTTTTCAAAAAAAATATCTTATCTCCTCTAACTTTAGTTTTCTCACCACAATTTTTTCTGCCTAACACTAAAGAAGATGGAGGTTTATATAGAGGGATTCGGGATCGATTTGGGAGTGATTTTTCAAATTTAAATCTTGAAGAGATAAGATTCAAAGTTGTCCATGGTACCAAATTTCAACGGAAAAGAAAGAAAGAGGGGAAGAGGATGTGATTTGCTGCGAGATTCTCGTGATTTGCAGGGATTTTCGCTGATTTTTGGCATAGAATTTCTGGGTTTCACACAAGGAAGAAGAAGAAAATTTGGGGGTGGGGTCGGTTTTGTATTGTTGTGTATCAAAATTTTCTGCATATGTAGTATTGGAATGGGCTGAAATTAAATTGGGTTGGGGATTATCATTGTTGGGAATTGGGCTTAGATTTTTGGTGACTTGAAAGTGGGCTGAAAGAAAATTATGTTGGGCCGCTGACTTTGAAGAAAAAGCCCAAAACTTGGTCTTTTGAAGGGTTTAAGAAGTGACCCAAAATTGTTTATAAATTAATTAAGGAGTTTCTTATTCTTAACAAAATAAAATAATTAATTCTATTATAAGATAATTAACTCAAAATATAAATTATAAATTAGCTAAACTAATTAATCAAATATTTAAGTTAAACTAAAATCTTTTGAGATGATTTTCAAACATTAATATATGCAAAATCATATAGAATATGTAAATTATTTTTTAACGTTTTAAAATTTATAATAATGATAAAATTACTTAAAATAACTCAAAAAATATTTAAAATTTTATAAAGTTAATTATTTCAAATCGTTTAAAATTTTAAATTCTTGCTGTTTTAGTTTTTGGCGGTCTCATCCAGCGTAATCAATCCCGGGGATGCAATCGAGCCAATGATTTCGCGACCGAACGCGTTCTCTTTTGAATAATTCCAAGTCTCACTTTTTTCCACACTCCTATAACCTACTCGCTCAGGAAATTCCCTTAACGCTGCCATGATCGATTCACGGGAGATTCAATTTTCCAAATTCAATTACTGTAATCGCGTTACTAACTCGAATTCACTAAAGTTTCTAACCGATTATGTATTATTAATATTTATTCTCCCTATTGGTAGTGATTTCCAACCCTTTAATGTTTCTCCAACATCTGGACAAGTTGTTTTTCCTATTAGCTCAAATTTGCTTTCGTCGGGTACTTAGCTTTTTATTCCCTCGTTACTTTCTTCGACGAAACCCGGGTCGTTGGCAATATTCTAATTGATTTTCTAACTTTTTTTACTTTTATTTTATTTCCTTCCTCCATTCTCAATTTTTCAATGTTTTTCTATTCAATTTATTCATATTATTGTATTATTCATCAATTTTTTAGATAATTTGTTTAGTACTTCTAAACTTTTTAAAAGGCCTGGATTTCATTGTGAATAAGATTATAAATTACATTTTATTATTATTTAAAATTATTGATGACGTGTGTTGAAATTTGACATAATTATTTTGTTAATTTCTTTCGATTTAAAACTTATGTTATATTTTTGTTTCGTTTTTTTTAGTAGTATTGAGTGATTATTTACATTGAAGAGTCACTAATTTAGGTTAATTGATAAAGTTATCTTGTTTTCAAATGTTTCATAATTTTTGATATTATATTTAGTAATATTAACATGTTTTTTCAAACACTGCATTTCATGATGTTTATGAACTTTGCTTTAGCTTTTTTTGTGATTATTTTATTAATATCTAATTTAAAAATTAATTAATTAAGAACGCAAGAAGATCAGAATTTCAGGCTCGAGTGGGGTTCTAATTTTTTCTAGAACAATGTCTTAATCCTTAAGATAGACAATCAGATCATAGTGATTTGGTGCGGTTAGGTGGTCAGAACACATACAAATATTAATTCACTCTAAACACGACTGATTAATTAAACAAGATAGGAAATATAAGATTATTATTTCTATGACCGCACGACGTGTTCATATTTTGAAAGATGGTAAATACTCACATTCCTTTAGAGTAAATTTCAAATATTCTTCTATGATTAACAACACTAACAATCACTTTTAACAGTCATCACAACTTACTTCCACAGTCTTTTAATTGAACTTCATTTGAGGAAAAACAGCATCTTCCACTAGTTGCAGTGGCAAGTATATTCAGTAACTAAAGAAGCCTAATCGTTTTGGAAGAAAAAAATTTACGGTAAAATTTCTTTGAATGTGGTGGTTGCACCAAATTTTGCCTCCACAATACCACAATTAGTCATCGAGGCTTACTTAAA
>JAJJBR010001074.1:0-27463 GCA_022817965.1 Solanum lycopersicoides
CCTTTAAGGTAAGAATAGTTCGCTCTGCTTGCCCATATGTTTGAGGATGAAAGACAGTACTTAAGTTCACCTTTGAACCCAAACCTTTCTGAAAGGATTTCCAAAACTGTGTAGTAAATTTTGAACCTCTATCTAAAATGATAGAGACCGATTTTCCATGAAGTCTTATAACATCTTGAATACAAATTAGCATAATCTTCTGCCGGATGAGTAGCCTTTACTGGCAAAAAGTGGGCTGATTTTTCATTCTATCGACAATCACCCAAATAGAATCGTGTTGCTTGTGAGACCTTGGTAACCCCTTGATGAAATCCATATTAATCATCTCCCACTTCGACTCTGGAAGTTCTATATTCTGAGCCAAACCACCGGGCCTTTGATGCTCTACTTTTACTTGTTGGCAATTTGGGCATTTTTGCAACAAATTCAGCAATGCCTTCTTCACATTTTCCACCAATAAACCTTTCTCAAGTCGCGATACATCATTTTGGAATCCGGATGAATGGAATATCTGGAGCTATGAGCTTCTTCCATGATCCTCTCTTGGAGTCCCTCCACCATTGATAAACACAATCTACCTTGGTACCTCAATACACCATCTCCACCTTGTTCAAAAGCTAATACCTTTTGCTTATGAACATTTGCATTCTATTCTAGCAAAATGGGATCTTGATATTGCTTTTCTTGTATTTCTGACACTAATGATGATTTAGCCCCATTCGTCACCACAATTTCTCCTTCTGTCGAATCCATGAGTCGGCCTCCTAACCGTGGAAGTATGTGCACATCTTTTGCTAACTCTCTATTTTATTCCTCAACATGGGAGGTGTTGCCATAGACAACCTGCTCAAGGCATCAGCAATCACATTAGCCTTACTTGAGTGGTAAAGAATACTCATGTCATAATCCTTGAGTAATTCTAACCATTGTCTTTGTTTGAGATTAAGCTCCTTCTATGTGAATACATACTGCAAGCTCTTATGATCAGTGAATATATCAACATAAACATCGTAAAGATAGTGACTTCATATCTTCAAAGCGAATACTACAGCAGCCAAATCTAAGTCGCGGGTTTGATAATTCTTCTCATGAACATTCAACTGTCTGGAGGCATACGCTATAAAATTTCCATGCTGCATTACCACACAACCCAAACCCACTCTAGATGCATCACAATACACCACAAAACCTTGAGTACCCTCTGGTAAGGTCAAAACTGGGGCAGTAGTCAACCTCTTCTTCAATTCCTAAAAACTTTTCTCACAAGCTTCAGACCATTGAAACTTAATTGTCTTTTGAGCCAACTTGGTCAAAGAAGACAAAATAGACGAAAACCATCTCTATGAACCTTTTATAGTAGCATGACAAACCCAAGAATCTCCTAATATCAGTTGGAGATGTGGGACTAGGCCAGCTCTGAACTGCTTCTATATTTTGGGTATCAACTCTAATTCCTACACTAGAAACTATGTGGTCCAAGAATGCCACAGACTCAAGCCAAAACTCACATTTTGAGAACTTAGCACATAACTCCTTGTATTTCAAAGTCTGAAGGACTATTCTGAGGTGACTATCATGATCTTCTCCATTCCTTGAATAGATTAGTATGTCATAAATGAAGACGATAACAAACATATCTAAATAAGGTTTGAATACTCTGTTCATAAGATCCATGAATGTTGTAGGAACATTGGTTAACCTAAAGGACATGACCAAAAACTCATAATGACCATATTTAGTTCTGAAAGTTGTCTTTTGAATATCATGTTCCCTTACTCTTAACTTATGGTAGCCAAATCTGAGATTTATCTAAGAAAAACAGGTGGCTCCTTAAAGTTGATCGAATAAATAATCAATTCTCGGGACAGGATACTTATTCATGATGGTAACCTTGTTCAATTGGTGTAATCTATACACATCCTAAAGGAACCATCTTTATTTCTCACAAACAATACCGGAGCGCCCCAAGGTGAGACATTTGGTCGAATGAAGTCCTTATCTAACAGATCTTTTAACTGTTCTTTCAATCTTTCAACTCAGCTAGTGTCATTCTATATAGCAGAACAGAGATAGGACGAGTATCTGGAATGATGTCTATGCCGAAGTCTATTTCTCTCTCATAAGGGGCTCCGGGTAAATCATCGGGAAATACTTCTGGAAACTCTTTTACCATAGGAACTGATTGAATTGAAGGTACCTCAACACTTGAGTCATTAACTTGGACTAATCTATAGATACAACCCTTTGGAACTAAATTTCTCTCCTTAAGGTACGAAATAAAATGACCCTCAGGCATTGTTGAACTACTACTCCACTATATGACTGGCTCATTAGGAATCAGAAACTTGACAACTCAAGTTCTACAATCTATTGATGAATAACAAGCATGAAGCCAGTCCATACCTAGAATGAGAAAAAAATCTACCATGTCTAACTATCCTAAATCAGCCATGACGTTCTTATGATTAATGGAAATGGGACAATCACGATAGACTCTTTCTGCTAGAATGACCAAAACTCTCTTTCCTAACTTAGACAAATTATCCAGATTTTCTTGTTCTTTCCAAAAATAAGTATTTTTAGATTTTAAACTCTTTTCTTGTTCTTTCTAGTTGAAAGATGTTACAATATCTCCCCCTTGGGAACATTCATCCTCGAATGAATTTACTCTTACTGGACTTAGGGTAGCAACATAAAGTTCAAACACCCACAAGTAAATGCAACCAAACAACATCCTTACTCAAAATTTAAATAGTACTAAGAAGAAAATTAGTACCTTAGTATGCATTTTCTCCGGATTCAAAGATATGCGGATATATCTTCTTCATATCCTCTTAAGCTTCCCAAGTAGCTTCTTCTACAAATTGGTTCCTCCAAGGACCTAGACTAATGCTACCACTTTTGTTCTCAACTAGCGAACTTCGCGATCTAGGATTTGCACCAGAATCTCCTTATAAGACTACTTATCTTTGATCTCAATATTCTCAGTTGGAATGATCAAAAAGATCTCTCATTAACTTCTTCAACATGGAGACATAAAACACTGGATGAACCACTGCTAACTCTTGTGGTATCTCCAACTCATAAGTTAATTTGTCAATTCTCTTGGAAATTTTATATGGACCAACATACCGGGGACTAAGCTTCCCTTTCTTACCAAACCTTATAACACCCTTCATGGGTGAAACTTTCATGTAAATCCAATCATCTACCTCAAACTCCTACTCTCTTCTCCTAACATCAGTGTAGGATTTCTGACGACTCTAGGCCGTTTTAAAACTCTCTTGAATCATCGTCACCTTCTCCATAGCTTGATGGGCTAGATCTGGTCCTATCAACCCTGCTTCACTAACTTCAAACCATCCAATAGGAGATCGGCATCTTTTTACCATAAAAAGCTTCATAAGGAGCCATTTGGATGTTAGAGTGATAATTGTTGTTGTAGTCAAACTAAATTAGGGGTTGGTGATCATTATAATTCCCTTCGAAATCAATAACACATGACCTAAATTTATCCTTTAAGGTAAGAATAGTTCGCTCTGCTTGCCCATATGTTTGAGGATGAAAGACAGTACTTAAGTTCACCTTTGAACCCAAATCTTTCTGAAAGGATTTCCAAAACTGTGTAGTAAATTTTGAACCTCTATCTAAAATGATAGAGACCGATTTTCCATGAAGTCTTATAACATCTTGAATACAAATTAGCATAATATTCTGCCGGATGAGTAGCCTTTACTGGCAAAAAGTGGGCTGATTTTGTCATTCTATCGACAATCACCCAAATAGAATCGTGTTGCTTGTGAGACCTTGGTAACCCCTTGATGAAATCCATATTAATCATCTCCCACTTCGACTCTGGAAGTTCTATATTCTGAGCCAAACCACCGGGCCTTTGATGCTCTACTTTTACTTGTTGGCAATTTGGGCATTTTTGCAACAAATTCAACAATGCCCTTCTTCACATTTTTCCACCAATAAACCTTTCTCAAGTCGTGATATATCATTTTAGAATCCGGATGAATGGAATATCTGGAGCTATGAGCTTCTTCCATGATCCTCTCTTGGAGTCCCTCCACCATTGATAAACACAATCTACCTTGGTACCTCAATACACCATCTCCACCTTGTTCAAAAGCTAATACCTTTTGCTTATGAACATTTGCATTCTATTCTAGCAAAATGGGATCTTGATATTGCTTTTCTTGTATTTCTGACACTAATGATGATTTAGCCCCATTCGTCACCACAATTCCTCCTTCTGTTGAATCCATGAGTCGGCCTTTTAACCGTGGAAGTATGTGCACATCTTTTGCTAACTCTCTATTTTATTCCTCACCATGGGAGGTGTTGCCCATAAACAACCTGCTCAAGGCATCAGCAATCACATTAGCCTTACCTGAGTGGTAAAGAATACTCATGTCATAATCCTTGAGTAATTCTAACCATTGTCTTTGTTTGAGATTAAGCTCCTTCTATGTGAATACATACTGCAAGCTCTTATGATCAGTGAATATATCAACATAAACATCGTACAGATAGTGACTTCATATCTTCAAAGCGAATACTACAGCAGCCAAATCTAAGTCGCGGGTTTGATAATTCTTCTCATGAACATTCAATGTCTGGAGGCATACGCTATAAAATTTCCATGCTGCATTACCACACAACCCAAACCCACTATAGATGCATCACAATACACCACAAAACTTGAGTACCCTCTGGTAAGGTCAAAACTGGGGCAGTAGTCAACCTCTTCTTCAATTCCTAAAAACTTTTCTCACAAGCTTCAGACCATTGAAACTTAATTGTCTTTTGAGCCAACTTGGTCAAAGAAGACAAAATAGACGAAAACCACCTCTATGAACCTTTTATAGTAGCATGATAAACCCAAGAATCTCCTAATATCAGTTGGAGATGTGGGACTAGGCCAACTCTGAACTGCTTCTATATTTTGGGTATCAACTCTAATTCCTACACTAGAAATTATGTGGTCCAAGAATGCCACACACTCAAGCCAAAACTCACATTTTGAGAACTTAGCGTATAACTCCTTGTATTTCAAAGTATGAAGGACTATTCTTAGGTGACTATCATGATCTTCTCCATTCCTTGAATAGATTAGTATGTCATAAATGAAGACGATAACAAACATATCTAAATAAGGTTTGAATACTCTGTTCATAAGATCCATGAATGTTGTAGGAACATTGGTTAACCTAAAGGACATGACCAAAAACTCATAATGACCATATTTAGTTCTGAAAGTTGTCTTTTGAATATCATGTTCCCTTATTCTTAACTTATGGTAGCCAAATCTGAGATTTATCTAACAAAAACAGGTGGCTCCCTAAAGTTGATCGAATAAATCATCAATTCTCGGGAAAGGATACTTATTCATGATGGTAACCTTGTTCAATTGGTGTTAATCTATACACATCCTAAAGGAACCATCTTTATTTCTCACAAACAATACCGGAGCGCCCCAAGGTGAGACATTTGGTCGAATGAAGTCCTTATCTAACAGATCTTTTAACTGTTCTTTCAACTCTTTCAACTCAGCTAGTGTCATTCTATATAGGAAATAGAGATAGGACGAGTATCTGGAATGATGTCTATGCCGAAGTCCATTTCTCTCTCATAAGGGCTCCGGGTAAATCATCGGGAAATACTTCTGGAAACTCTTTTACCATAGAACTGATTGAATGGAAGGTACCTCAACACTTGAGTCATTAACTTGGACTAATCGATAGATACAACCCTTTGAAACTAAATTTATCTCCTTAAGGTACGAAATAAAATGACTCTTAGGCACTGTTGAACTACTACTCCACTATATGACTGGCTCATTAGGAATCAAAAACTTGACAACTCAAGTTCTACAATCTATTGATGCATAACAAGCATGAAGACAGTCCATACCTAGAATGAGAAAGAAATTTACCATGTCTAACTATCCTAAATCAGCCATGATGTTTTATGATTGATGGAAATGGACAATCATGATAGAATCTAGAATAGACTACCCAACAGGTGTAGAAACACATAAGGGTTCAAAAGTTTCTCTGGGAGGATATTAAACTTATTTGCAACATAAGGGGTTACAAAATATAAATTTGATCCAGGGTCTAGCAAAACATAAAATTCAAAAGTAAAGACTTTTATCATACAAGTGACAACATTCAGGGAGTTCTCTTTCTCTTGGCGACTAGTGATCACATAGAGGTGGTTTACTCCTCCGCCATTGTTGGAAATAGCTCTTCTAGGTACAGCCCTATCTGCTGGAGCAATTGATAAAAAATTGGGCTCTATTGCCTGGATTTCCACTACCTTCCTCGTTCTTAGGGCATTCTTTCAAGAAGTGACCCTCTTGTCCACACTTGAAACAACCTGGCCATCACGACACTTACCTTGGTGGGTTCTTCTACACTTAACACATGTTGGAGCCTAGCCCTACTCTTGTGACACACTACGTCTACAAGAAATATGACTTTTAACGACCATTTCTTAATGAAGGGACATCAATCCGGTCGTTATAAATATTCTTATAGTGACCGATATTTTTAGATGTTAAAACATAATTTTTTATATCAATATTAATAATGGATGATATTTCGTCAGTAAAAAGCATAATAGCCAGTCGGTAAAAATTAATTAATCAACTAATATTAGGTTATAGTGTTTTTGCCTTTTATTTTTTCCCCTAACATGACTTATCCCACTTCCCCTACCCATCTAAAATTCTAGTATCGAAAAACCATCAAAACACACCCACACAATTCTGGTGAAAGAACTGTTAAATTTGACAAAATTCAAAAATGGATTAATGAGAAGATATGGTAGTTAGGAGGATAATTCTTCATTGGTAGAAAAGTCAAGATAGAACCTTTTGTAGATGAAATTTAAGTGAACAATAAATTGGTTTGACAATGAAAATCTTGACATTTTGCCATATTATGATGTAATGGATGACATCAATAGAAAGAATTCACTCCTATAAATAGGTGGCTCCTAATTCATTTGTAACACACCTCTCAATTGCCTTCTCATCTCCTAAGGCATTTGTTCTTCTTTCTCTCTTGTAGTATTTCACTTGTACTCTTTTGGAGTGAATTAAATATTGGTTGGTTGTGTCCGAGGAATAGGCAAAAGAAAACAAAAGTTTGCCGAACCTCGTTAATTTTTGGTGTTCCTTTTATTGTTGTCTCATTTACTATTTATTAGCTACCTTAAGATATAGCAGTTGTGATTCCATCTCTCTCTATATATTCGGCTTCCGCAACAATTGGTATCAGAGCCAAGGTATTATCTGAGTATGCTCTGTGGTTGCAGCATAGTCTGAACTTCCACATCAGAAAAAGATTTACTTTGGTCTTTGCATTGTTAGCTAGTAAATAGTACTTGTAGTAAAATGGGAGACAAGAAAAATGATGAGTCCACATCAAGTGTCAATAATACGTCATCATTGGCATCTTCGCTTATGACAAGAATTGTGTCAAATGCGAAATTTGCAGTTGAAATTTTTGACGGGTCAGGACATTTCGGAATGTGGCAAGGCGAGGTCCTTGATGTTCTTTTTCAACAAGGGCTAGATATTGCCATTGAAGAAAAGAAACCAGACGGTGTAGGAGAAGAAGATTGGAAGATTATCAACCGTGTTGCTTGCGGTACCATTCGATCTTACCTTGCAATAGAACAAAAGTATCCATACACGAAGGAAACATCTACAAATAAATTATGGAATTCATTGGAGGAGAAATTCTTGAAGAAAAACAATCAAAATAAACTTTACATGAAAAGAAGAATGTTACGCTTCACTTATATCCTGGTAGCACAATGAATGATCATATCACCAGCTTTAATAAGTTGGCAACATATTTGCGGAATATGGACGTGACTTTTACGGATGGAGATATGGCCTTAATGTTGTTAAGTTCACTTCCTGATGAGTTCGAGCATCTTGAAACGACTCTACTGCATGGAATGATGAAGTATCTCTCAAAGAAGTTTGTTCTGCCTTATACAGTTATGAACAAAGAAAGAGAGAAAAACAAAAAGGCGGAGAAGCAGAAGCACTGGTTGCGAGAGGTCGTTCTCAAAATCATATGAGAACGAAGAAAGGGAGATCCAAGTCAAGATCGAGACTCAGCAAAGATGAATGTGCCTTTTGCCGAGAAAAAGGGCATTGGAAAAAAGACTGCCCAAAGTTGAATAGCAAAGCCAAACCAAATAATGGGAAGGCTGTCATGGATTCAAATGTGGCTGATTGTGGTGACTCCGATTATTCACTAGTTACAACAGATCCATCCAAATCATCTGATGTATGGTTGATGGACTCAGCTTGTAGTTATCATATGTGTCCCAATCGGGACTGGTTTATTGATTTACAAGAAGGAGAATGTGGTATAAGGTTATCTTTTGAGTTTTAGGTATATGCTTGATGTTAAAATTTTTGCCTCACTGAATCATTATGTTTCCAGTTCACAATTTTTTGAAAGAGGAAACATTTTATGCTTTAGTTAATTTGCAGAGTCTCTTTTTGAGAGTTGTTGTTCAGTTCTTATAAAAAAAGTGACATCTTGTAGGTTCTTTGTTGCTTTTTATGTGATCATTGTTTGATCTTGTCGTTATATGTAGGCAATTTAAAGATAAATAGATAAGCCTTAGTTAAGAAAATCACATATCTAGAATCACTTAGTTTAGAATGATAAATTAGTTTCTTCTCAATTATTCTTATTTTTTGATCATGTTATAGTCAAGAGGTAAAATCACATCTTTTTTTCAAGTTCTCTTTCAAGATATATATTCTAATCAATGTCTCTCTGAAATTTCAAGAGACCTTAAAGTGTAAACTTGTTTGAATAGTGTGGTGCCCCATTATTTCTTTTATAATGTGTCATTGTGTGAATGTTTTGATTATGATTTATGCATCTTTGTGAAACACAAGTTTTTTAATATATATTTAGTGTGGCTGACTCTTTAATGATGCTTTAAACACAATCAAACTGGCGAAGCATTTTTGTTTAAGATTCTGAAATTAAGTCGATCATATGTCTGTATTTGTATGTTTGTTATGTAGTTCGGTATTTGTTGTCAATTACTAAGGCTACTCTAATCCACATTTTCATTTTGAATTTAAGAGTGTGTTTGGTATGAAGGAAAACATTTTCTGGAAAATGTTTTCCAATTTTCCCATGTTTGGTTGGGACAAAAGTTTTGGAAAATATTTTCCAAATCAACCCATTTTCCTCAAAATTAAGAAAAATGACTTCCCTTCAAAACTTAGGGAAAACATTTTCCAAAACTCCCCCCAATTTCAAATTACATTTTTTTTTGTTGAAATAACATCACTTTTAAAAAAATATTCTCAATTTCAAAATTTTATTTTTTCACCCGATCCCTGAACCACCACCACCACCACCACCGGCCAGACCCCCCCCAACCCAACCCACCCCAACCCTTCTCCAAAAAATTAATTTTATTTTTTAAAAATATTTTCAACTTCAATTTTTTATTTTTAAACTCCTACCCCTCCCCCCCGGCCATCCCCCACCCACCCCAAATCCCCCAAAAAATTAATTTTGTTTTCTAAAAATACTATCAACTTCAATTTTTATTTTTTCACTCCTACCCCCTCCCCCGCCCCCACCCACTACCCACCACCCCAAAAAAGTAATAATTTTAGTTTTAAAAAATATTTTCAATTTCATAAATTATTTTTTACTCTAGTAAAATAAAAGATGTCTCTCAAAAACATTTTTCATTCAAAAATCAAACACTAAAAATCATTTTCGGAAAATATTTTCTACTCACCAACCAAACATGAGAAAATAAGTCCAAAATCTACTTGTTTTCCAGGAAAATATTTTCTAGAAAAACATTTTCCATGGAAAACATTTTCCTCCATACCAAACATACCCTAAATGTACACTTGGTAGCATATTTGGAATTTGGGGAAAACTTGATGTCTGCCTAAACCAGAGTTGTATTCAATGATGCATCTTCTCTATTTGAGTTTGCCCACTTTGGAGTTTGACAAAAGTATGTGCCCCTATTATTTAATTACTTGCATTTTATATTTTTTTTTAAAAAGGAAAAGTCATTTCTGTATTTCTGCTCAATAAAAGAGATGAACTCTTTCAAGGATAGTAGCATGTTTATGTTATTTCTGATTTTCACTACTTATTGATCGAGGATAATTTGTTGATAATGCAGGTCAGGGATGGGACAGTATTTATAAGGAAACAAAGTCTGATAACTCAAGTTTGTCTTCATTTTTAAAATTATTGGTTGATGATGGATTAAGATGCATCACTGTCAATAAAAAAGTGGATTTACTTTAACCAGAAGAATGATAGATTCGAGTAATCAACAAAATTGTGTCATAGCAAGTTGAAGCACAAGAGAAACACAATTCTCTTTATGTTTTGTTTGGAGTGGTAAAAGATGTCCCCATCTATACCAACTGAAATCCTGTTATGATCTTTCCTTAGCAGTTGCAATAATAATGATCTACAATACTGGATGTTTACATTTTTATGTAATGTGATTCTTTTGGTTGTGTAGAATTTATTATGAAATTTTATATGAATATTGATTGTTTTATATATTATTATTAGACATGATTTAATTTTTGTATACATGAATGCTTACGAAGAATAATTAATATTTAGTTTTACAATATATGCTAGAACTTTAGTTGTTTGAAGATAATAAGACAACTATTCACAAAGGTAGACAAGTGGTAAGATAACCTATAACAATTAAATTCGTAGGCATAATAAAGGTTTAAACAACCGAACGAAAGAAAAGATTGGTCGTTAAAAGTATTATAACGACTGGTTTATTTGTCGCTAAAATAATTTTAGCGACAGGATTTTTAATCCGGTCGTTAACCTTTAACGACGGAGCTTTTAGCGACCGGTGAGGACCAAATTATTTTCAGCGTTATAGGTTAATAACAACTGGATCAAGACCTTTAGTGACCAAATTTCCTCTCGCTAAAGACCTATTTTCTTGTAGTATACCTTGAGACTGTGCTGGTCTAGCTCTGAAGTTCTGTGAATTCTGACCATGATTCTCACCTTTATTTCTAGGTGCAGGTGCAGTAGCAGATGATGGTACATGCCCCTCCTGTTTCTGCAAGGACGAACGATTCACGCTACGTTTTGCTGCCCATACTGACTCACTATCTTAGCTTTCTTATTTCTGAACTCATACATGTCCCTCAACTTCTCTTCCTCTACCTGATGCACATAAACAATCAACCTTGATGTGTCCATGTCACCTATTAGCATAGCTGCCCTGCCCACTTTAATTGAAAAACAACCCAATCCAGCAACAAACAAACTCATTCTACTCCTCATGTCCTTAACTATTTCCGGAGCATAACGAGATAGTTGGGTGAACTTCAACCCATACACATGAACATTGAGAGAATCCTGCTTGAGTGTATGAAATTCCATTACCTTAGCCTCTTTCAATTACCGGGGAAAGAAATGCCCCAAGAAAGCTTCTTTAAAACAGGCCCAACTAGGATGTGGTGGATCATCATCTCTACCCTCTTTCCACTGATCAAACCAAGTTCTAGCAACATTTTTCAGTTGACATGCAACTAGCTCAACTCTCCCAGCATCAACAACATGCATCACATCGAACACCTTTTTAAGTTCCTTAATGAAATTCTCTGGATTTTCAGTAGTGCTTGAACCAGTGAAACTTGGAGGGTTCATCCTCATGAACTCACAAATCCTTGAAGTGTCAGCCTTTTCTTGTCGAGCTCCTCGTTGTTTTCTAATTTGGTTAGTCACAACTTGTCTTAACATTCGAATTGCCTCACGTAATTCAGCATTGGTGACTTCTCCTTGAGGTTGCACGTTTGTTGCATTAGCTACCCCTTGCTCTTGTGGTTTAACATTCCTCTTTGTTGGACGACCTCTGACTGCTCTTTGTGGAGGCATGGTTATCTGAAACACGCGAAAGCACGAATTAGAGAGAAACTTTATAGAGATCAAACTCTAACGCACTAAAAGAGTGTGAAAGAAGTGAGATGATTTCCTAAGTGTTGCAGCCTCCTTATTATAGATGTGGCGCGCTTCACACCAATAACTAGGACTCTACAAACATGGATTCATAGACTCTCTACCACTCTTGAACTCTGTGCTCTGCCTTCACCCTGGGAGACACTAGCACTCGAAGACCATTGCTGGCATCGAGCGGATCCTTGGCCTAGCTTACTTACTCAATGGAAGACTTAAACACAAGAGATAACTCATGAAATAACTTAAAAGTAATACTTAGCCGAAATGGCGACTCATGTCTTAAACGTTTTACAAATGGAATGAATAAGACTAAAGAACTATACTATCTGTCCATGAAGCCTCTACAACAAATAGGGATGTTGGGACAGGACCCTAATCATCCTAACAACTAAAAATGAAAATAAAACGATAAAAGATGTCCTCTAGAATGTAAGGAGTCTCACCAACTGAATTTGAGCTGCTCACTGGATCAGTGGTACGCCGAATGCCGATCCTAGTTACCTGTGTCTGCATCATAAGGCGATGTAGGTCATCTGGCATTAGTACAATGAATGTACGGGTATGCCAGTTGGAATGCTAAAACAACTTAAGCTTGGAAAGAGTAAGAAGGAACAATTACCTTGGCTCTGCTCAACTCTTGAATATCTTAACTCAATATAAAACAATAAGACATATGCAATATATATATATATGCTTGTAAAACAGTGTAGACAACTTAGTTCGTTAAAGAAATGCAATAATAAACTCAATTGTACTTTTATAATAAAGTAATAGAGTTTCTGTAGGAGATTCTAGAAACGACAACCACCACTATGAGCCTAAGTGGTTATAGAGCATCTTGGCCACGCTGCCATAACTATCATATACTTTGCCGTTGCATAAAACTACTTAACTTAGTCGATCCACTAGCTTAACTTAAGTGATCTTCTAAAAAGTATGATCCTTTAATTACCATGATGACTACATGGTTTATGGGGACTTGAGTTTTTATGAACTCGCATCCCCATATCAGTGCTTAATAGTACTCCAAAAAATATACTTAGCTCATGTGTTTTTAAGACAACTTCTTTCTTTTGTTTGAGATAATTACTCAAATCTTATCTCAAAGGCTCTCTTGGAATCGATGTTCCCTTTTTTGTTCAAATGTAAACATATATATGAACTCTTAGGGAATACTTAGTTCCCTTATAACTTTTGAGAAATGGACTCAACTCTTTACTCTTTACTTAACTTGAAACTTGAGTTTTAAATACAAAGTTAAAACAATGCTAAAGACTCTTGAAAACTTTTAAGAACTTTGATTTTTACTTGCTTCTTAACTTTTAGACTTGACTCTTAACTTCTTTGACATTAATCTTAACTTTCCTTGAATTGTATTCAGGATCCAAGGTTCAAACTATCTTGTTTATGGATGATTTCATGATGATTACATAAACCTTAGAGTGTTAGAATCAACTAGAAAACATAGGTACATCACTTAGGAACTAGTATTAAAACGTGGAGGAAGAATAGGGAGAACTGGCGTCCCTGGCGCTCTGACAGGCGCGGGCGCCAGCCCACAAATTATAGAGATATTGATGGGGCGCTCTTGATGGCGAGTCTCCCCAAGGCTTACGGACAGAGGCTGGTTTAGGGCGCGTTGAGAGGCGTGATACGCTCAAACTTACTTCTCAAATAAGAAGTAAAGCGGTCATATCAAGTAAAGAACCCAACTAATGAGGTTGGGATCGATCCCACAAGAAAAATAGTTCAGACTTAACTTTATTGTATTATTACTATTATTTAGCTAACTGTTTTCCAAAAAAAACTAAAAGATAAAAAGGGGGGTTTTATTTCTAAATTAATGAGAATGATTAACTAAATAAGATCGAACAACTAACAAATTTAACTTTCGGAGTTTTAATCAAATTGTAAAATTAACTAGAGCTTTAGTGTTCCCCACAGGTTCCTAACTTGGTAAATCTAACTATAACATCTCTATCCTGATATCTTGCATGTAAAGTGATAAGTTAGGTATCTCTAAATCCTTGGTCCGGCATCTAGAGAATTTCACTCCGCACCTTGGTCCGGCTACGTGTGTTGCTATACTAACCCTTATCTTTACCACATTAAACATCGTATTCGGTATTTGACTAAGCTATTAACTCGTACCAACCAATACTAGTCTATTAGATAGTATACACTAAATCTATGTTGATAATTCTATTTCCTATTATCTACCTCCTTGGTCCGGCAGGTAGCATTAAGGCGAGTTCTAACGTTGGCCACCGTTAAAAAGAATTCTAAACGAAAGAATTATCAATACATGAAAGACACCACTCTAGAAATTGTTATTGAAGTTAGATTTCTACCTTGTTTTTCACCCATGGTTCCCACAATCCTAGCTATGAGGTTTAGTTACCCATGTTCGTAATTACACAATTCATATCGTTAATGGAAGAGTTCATGCACTTACTTTTATGAAAACGAATAATTTCCCAGAATTCAACTTGATTAATCACCGAAATCCACAACAATCAATTCCAGGAAAAATATCTTAATTTCCAAAATCAAGAGTTTACTAATATAATCGAAGAACTATAAACTAAAAATTATCCAGAAAGTCTAACCCCAAAAACGAGGTTTTTCCAACTATTTATAAGAAAAATAAAAACCTAATCAAATAAGGATTCTATTTACTAAAAATCTGTCCAAACGCGTCTGGGTCGACGGACCACATGACGGACCGTCATGGACACGACGGACCGTCATAGCCTCCGTCGTCCCATACTTCACATCTTCTCATGTTGCTTTCTTCATTCCCCTCGACGGATAGGTATGACGGACCGTCGCAAGCATGACGGCCCGTCGAGGGTCTTCGTTCCAATACACTTGAACTTTGGAATTTTGGGTACTGGGATTAATCTCTGATAATTATGACGAACATGCAGGACGGACCATCGTAGCTGTGACGGTCCGTCACGAACTTCCGTAATCCCACACTTGGTCAGACTTCCCCAAATTTCCTTTAGCAACTTCTTCCTTCACTACGATGCCACCTACGGACCGTCACAGCCGCGACGGACCGTCATAGGCTCCGTATGTGGTCTCTTCTGCAATTCTTTCTCAAAAACTCTCCCGTTCTTCCTTAGACTGATTTTCTGCAAACAAAGAGAAACTTATATCAAAATCAACACAAAAAGGCTCTCGACACACACTAAACTTAAGGAAAAAGTATTAGAAATACCGTGAAACCACGGTACATCAACACCCTCAACTTAAATTCGTTGTTTGTCCTCAAGCGACGCACTATGACTCACTACAAATTCTTTGTACAAAAGTATCCATATTTTAACTTCCGCAATCATTTGGCTATCAATCTCGATTATTCTCATTATGTTCATGCATGGTCTCACTATTAGGCATTGATTTGTGTAGAATCAAACCATAACCCAGATTTACTACGCAATGATGCCTATCCTCTTCAATTTCTCACCGAGATGCTAATATTTCTGGTATTACAACTCCTGTCCTCACTTCAAATAACATCCTCATTTTTCACACAATGATTTTAGTTTGAGTATAAGGATCACGTTTCGACACTCACTCTCAGAACAAATTCACCACTCATTTATACATATTGCCATAGGCTTGCCCTTATTTTCACTACTTCAAATTCCTCATACGCACTTAGGATCACAATAGGACTTTTTTAGATTGTAACATAGGCTCAGGGTCAGGTAGGGTGTTTTTAGGTATACTTTAGTGACTTGTTGCCCTCCTTGACATATCATTCTTATTTCGCCCTATTACTCAATTTTCTTTTCACTTTGCTGTTTTCCCTTTCTTATCCTTATGTGTAAGTGACTTTTCTCTTTTCTTGTGTTTATTTTGCTTTTTATTATTATTATTATTATTTTTTTTTTTTATTTTTTATTTTTAGTCACTTCTGTTTTATTCTTTCTTTCTCTTCATTCTTTCAACCCCACTTTCCGTGGTTTTCCTTATAGCAGCCACCCTCAACTCATGATTTTGCCATGAGTCAAGGTTCACAATACCCATGGTTGGGTCAGGGCCAAAACAAGGTTGCTTTCTGCATTAGCCACCCTCAACTTATGCTTTTGGCATAAACTGAGGTGCACATGTCCAAGGAGGGACCAGGGCCAACACATTGTTCCCAGAGAAGATCATTTGGGGTAAAAAAAAAAAAGAAAGATCTAGTTTAGGCTCAATTCATTTGGATCAAAAAGGGATTAACTTCATTTGGTTTTCTGTTATTTTTTTGGCTCAAGATTGACTATTTCGAACAAGGGCCTATGATCCTTTCCTAAGTGATTGTTTTGACTCACTTTCAGTAGGACTAACCAGGCAAGTTCTAGCTCAGTATTAATGGTGGTCATTCGACTTTACCTCACACTCACATGACATTCCTTGCATTCCCAGAGTATTAGACACCTAGTTCAAATCTTAGATTCAGGATCATGCAGAAGTGTATCTTGTTTCATGTTTCAAACCACACAATTATCACTTACTATGCCTAGTCATGCAAATGATTATCGAGATATCATATTTATATTAGCCATCATGCTTCAGATTTATACTGTGTACATAAGATATGACATGCCGGTTCAACAGTAAAAGTAATCAGTCTTTTGGGGAAAAAGAACACAGGCAAGAAAACCCCAAAAGAGGATCGTGAACTTGGGCTACTCAGATTCACCCAAGTGTTCACTTTCCATTTACCCCACCCCCTACAAAAAATATGCAATTGTCCCCAATGCATAGAAAAGATAACCTACGTAAAAGGGTAAGTGAAGCAAACCTGAGGCGCTAAGCGCCGGTGATCAGCAAGCTGGTGGGTCCGGTTCCCCGGAACCTGCTCCCTGCGTAGTCTGGACATCCTCAGTAATGTCCTCAGCATCCACAGCACCATCAGTAGCGCCTCCCACAGAATCTACAATTTTGGAGCTAGACGCCCCGGCAGCTACTTCTACAGCCCTCAACCTGCGGGCCTCCTCATCGGCAATCGAGGCTCTCCTCGCAGATTCCATCTCACGGCGCTCCTTCTTCCTTGCCCTAGCCTCATCCTCCTCTCGACCCCTGCGTCTCTTGACATGCTCTCGTGGGGGAGGTGGTGGAACATCAGAAGTGGTAAACAGGGCGGCCATCACGGTATCATCGGCAGGCTCCTCAGAAGGGACCTCAGACTCAGGCACCCTCGCCTCTAAAATCATATCAAGATCCGCCCGCAGACTCTCAACCGCAGCCTGGAGAGTCGACATGTCCACCGGAGGGGCTGGTCGGGCTAGTACTCGTAATTCAAATGCGTCTAAGCGCTGGTGTACCCCGGCGATCTGCCTCTCTGTGTGCTGTATCATCTTGCGCTCCATGCGCTCCTCTGCCTCAGCAATAGTCTTCTGCATCCACGGCTGAATGTGATGCAGAAGAGTAGCCATCTGTGCCTCAAGTTTCTGAACCCGAGCAAGTGGGACCAGAGTGGCAGAAGGAGCCGAGCGAGAGGAGCTCGGGGCAGTGCTACTACCCGGGATAGACTCGACCGGAGTAGTGTCAGTGTGTGCAGAAGCAGCACGGGAAGCATCATGAGCATGCTCTACGGTGTCGGCCAGGTTCTCACCAAATGGGGCCACCTCTGGACGGGGCCCTCTGCGTGGGGCCAACTCATTGGCCTCATCCCTGATGAGGCCGATGTCAACATTTCCTGGCGGGGTCTTGAGCTGGTCAATGTGCCAAATGGGCACACCTGCTGATCTGCACAAAGAGAAAATCATGCAAGGGAAAGGGTAAGTCGTGGTGACCTTGAAGGCCCTCTCGTGCATGACCGCTTGGAGAAGCCAAGCGAAATCGACCTCGAACCCTGCCATCATAGCAGCCATCAGCACTGCACGATCCCAGGTGACTATGTTATCCGCAGCAGTGGGGAGAGACAATGGCGGACGATCAACCAGAGAAACTTGGCCGTAAAGGTCAAGTTGGCCTTCCTGATGGCCCCTTCGGCTCCATCACCCAATCCGCAGCCTCTCCATCAATAGATAGGTGCAGTGCCATCCACCTCTTGGTGGTCTCTCTCAGTGAAGGCTCACGTAAGAACCGGCCCTCTTTAACAATTTGCCACCGGTAATCAAACTCGGCGGTGAGAGGTGTGCTGGTGGAGTCAGAATCCGTGCCGTACAGATATCGGCGGATGGCTGGTAGGGAGATGTCAACCTGGATGCCTCGTACTCGTACGTGCTCAAGTGGGGCCTGTTTGGCGGGGCAGACCGCCTATCGATCTGCGAGCGAAGAGTAGCCACATAAGAGGCATAGAACTCGCGGACTAGCTCCTCACTGTAGCGACCCAAAGAACGAGCCGTCCACTCTAGCCGGTGTCTGGTGAAGAGGGTGTGAATATCTGGCATGGTGGGGAGACTTCCCGTGAGGACCCGCCTCTCCAGTGTAAGAGTCCGTGTCATGACGCCTTTGTCATTGAGAACCTTGGCGTCTAAGTATACTTGTATTGCCCGTCAACACACCACCGGTTGGGCTGATCGGCAACCGGGGCAGGGACTCCTGTTGGTGAGCCAGGGGTGGAGTCGGTGCTGTCAGCCTCATCATCTGAAGCAGACTGTGTAGCTGTGGCAGGGCAGAGGCTTCTGCAGACCCAGAGGCTTCCTCTGACCACGAAACTCCTAAGGAGCCAGATGCTCCTTCGTCTTGGGCAGCTGACCCAGAAGGAGTGCCGGTCAGTGTGCGCTCCTCATCAGACTGGGAGGCAGTGACTACGCCGGGCGCCACCTTCTTGGGCGTGACTCGCGGTACACGTGGAGCTCGTGCTGGAGTAGCAGTAAAAGGTAGAGTTTCAGGAATACATACCTTGGAAGAGGAGACAATAATGCACAAGTGATGGCACTCAAGTTAGAAGGCTAAGAATCACTGCAACAAATTCCGACCAAGAGGGAAAATTTGGGATGAAAAATGGGAGAAGATGGGGAATTTGGGAAGAGAGTGAAGTTGGAAGGGGAGAAAATGGAGGGAAGATTAAGTGAAAACTGATAATGAAGGGGTGGGGGGTTTAAAACGGTTTAAACTTTTAAAATTCTCAAGCTGGGTCGGGTCGGGTAGCCGGGTAATGGCGTGACGAAACCCGATGACGGTCCATCGCAGTTGTGACGGTCCGTCACACGGTCCGTCGCCTGTGCCCTAGTTCTTCAAAATTTTAAGAGAGCGTACCTGGCACGACGGAGTACACGACGGTCCGTCACAGGCGTGACGGTCCGTCGATGTATCCGTCAGTGACTGATGTAGAGTAACTTGTCTGCAGTACTTCCTGTAGATGTGCTACCTGAAAATTTACAACCCATTAATAGAAAATGCTACTGTTACTAGAAAGAGAAAACACAAAGAACTATAAACGTGATTAGATGATAACTATTGGGTTGCCTCCCAACCAGCGCCTGATTTAACGTCGCGGCACGACTGAGGACACTTGATTACTCAGACTTCATCAAGATGATATGCCTCAACCACCTCATTCGCCGATTCCGCATGACCAATATAGATTTTGAGACGTTGTCCGTTCACCTTAAACCGCACACCTTCCTTGTTTTCCAACTCAACGGCTCCATGAGGGAATAATTGGTGATCAAGTACGGTCCAGTCCATTTAGACTTTAGCTTGCCCGGAAACAAGCGCAATCTAGAGTTGAATAAAAGCACCGAATCCCCAATCATAAACTCTCGTTTCTCGATTTTTAGGTCATGGTACTTCTTCATCTTCTCTTTGTAGAGGGCTGAGCTTTCATAAGCCTTAAGGCGAAATTCATCGAGTTCATTTAACCCATTTAATCGTTGTTCTGCAGCTTCGTTCCAGTCCATTTTTAGCTTCTTCATAGCCCACATGGCTTTATGCTCTAATTCAACCGGAAGATGACATGCTTTCCCATATACTAGTTGGTATGGGGACATACCTATGGGAGTCTTATATGCTGTCTGGTAAGGCCAAAGAGCATCATCAAGCCTCCTTGACCAATCTGTTCTACTAGCGTTCACTGTTTTCGACAAAATCTGTTTGATTTCCCTATTTGATACTTCAACTTGCCCACTAGTTTGAGGATGGTAAGGAGTGGCCACATTATGGCGAACCCCATATTTCTCCAATAATCCCTTGAACAATTTGTTGCAAAAGTGGGATCCCCCATCACTAATAATTGCCCGTGGGGTACCAAATCGAGAAAATATATTCTTTTTCAAGAATGCAGTGACACTCTTCCCTTCATTGTTTGCGAGGGCGATAGCTTCCACCCACTTGGATACATAATCCACTGCTACTAAAATATACTTCATTCCATGAGAACTCACAAACGGACCCATAAAGTCAATACCCCAAACATCAAATAACTCAATTACAAGAATGGGATTTAGAGGGAGCTCTTGCTTTCTTGAAATGCCGCCATCTCTTTGACATCTATCACATGCTTTGGCGAACTCATGAGCATCTTGATGAATAGTTGGCCAATAGTAACCACTTTGTAAGATCTTGTGAGCAGTCCGGACACCACTATGATGTCCACCAAAGGGTGAGGAATGGCATGCCTCTAAAATACTCAGCATCTCGACTTCTGGCACACAACGCCGAATAAGCCCGTCAGCACAACTCCTGTATAAGTATGGTTCATCCCAAAAGAATTTCTTCACATCGTACATGAACTTTTTCCTTTGATGAAAAGACAAGTCCGATGGAACAAGATCACTAGCTAGGTAGTTCGCAAAATCTGCAAACCACGGAATCAGGTCTTGTGAGGCAGCCAATACATGCTCATCGGGGAACGTGTCATCAATATCAGTCTTATCCCCCAACTCTCTCATAGCTTCTTCTTCTAAACGGGACAAGTGATCAGCAACTTGATTTTCGGTCCCTTTTCTATCCCTTACCTCAAAGTCAAATTCTTGCAGTAGTAATACCCAACGAATTAACCTTGGTTTTGCGTCCTTCTTCGCCATCAAATATCTCAGGGCTGAATGGTCAGTATGCACTATGACTCTAGTACCTAGCAAATAGGAGCGAAATTTTTCAAACGCAAATACTACAGCAAGGAGCTCTTGTTCAGTGACTGTATAGTTCTTCTGAGCTTCATTGAGGGCTTTACTAGCATAGTAAATGGGATGAAGGATTTTGTCCCTTCTTTGTCCCAATACCACACCAAGGGCAACCCCACTCGCATCACACATTACCTCAAATGGACTGTTCCAATCCGGAGAAATAATGATAGGTGCAGATACCAGTTTTTCTTTGAGATCGCCGAATGCTTTCAGACAGGATTCATCAAAAGAAAACTTACAATCTTTCTCCAAGTTTGCACAATGGATGTGCAATTTTCGAGAAATCTTTGATGAATCTCCTGTAAAAACCTGCATGCCCAAGAAAGCTTCTCACACCTTTTACGAGATAGGTGGGGAAGTTTCTCTATCACATCGACTTTGGCTCGATCAACTTCTATGCCCTTTTCTGAAATACGATGGCCCAAAACAATACCTTCTTTGACCATGAAGTGGCATTTTTCCCAATTGAGAACTAAATTGCAATCTTCACATCTCTTAAGAACCTCAGACAAATGGCTCAAACATTGCTCGAAAGTTTCACCAACCACTGAAAAATCATCCATAAAGACCTCAATAGTATCTTCCACCATGTCGGAGAATATAGACATCATACATCTCTGAAATGTGGCGGGTGCATTGCACAACCCAAACGGCATTCTCTTGAACGCAAAGGTCCCATATGGACAAGTAAAAGTGGTCTTCTCTTGATCTTCTGGTGCAATAGAGATCTGATTATACCCTGAATAACCATCAAGAAAACAGTACCACCCTTTTCCGGCGAGTCTATCCAACATCTGATCCATGAAGGGCATGGGAAAATGGTCCTTTTCGGTCCATGCATTTAATTTCCGATAATCCATACACACCCTCCATCCAGTCACCGGCCTCATTGGAACCAGTTCATTTTTTTCATTGGGGACCACAGTCATTCCCCCTTTCTTAGGTACACACTGAACAGGGCATACCCAACTACTATCGGCGATTGGATAAATTACTCCTGCATCCAACCACTTTATGATTTCCTTCTTCACGACCTCTTGCATAGGTGGGTTTAAGCGTCTCTGGTGCTCAATACTTGGCTTATGATCGGGCATGAGTTGGATTTTATGAGAACAAATACCAGGAGGGATCCCAATAATGTCCGCAATGGTCCACCCAATAGCTCTTTTGAACCTTTTTAGCACTTTGACCAAACTCTCAACTTGTTGTTCATTTAGATCTGATGCAATGATTACCGGTAATGTGTCACCGTTCCTAAGAATTCATACCTTAGATGAGGTGGGAGAGCTTTTAGTTCTAGCTTTGGAGCCTCCTCATGGATGGTTTAGCGGGTGGAGACTCGCGATTCTTCATGTCTAGCTCATATTTCTTCGGTTTAAACCGGACATTACCACGATCAAGGGCAGCGACTAATGACATATATTCTTCAATGCCTTCATTATCAAGATTCATTATCACTGCCGCCAGTGCTTCTACACCTAGTCGTTCTTCTATTTGTGTCTTGGATGATTCACCAATTTGTAGGATATGGCAGATACCGATTGGAGCTCACCACTCTGCCGCATGGACCTACAAATGTTGAAAGTCACTTCTTCATTGTTCAACCGAATTTCATCTGCCCTTTTTCCATATCAACTAAAGCTCTACCCGTAGCAAGGAATGGCCTCCCAAGAATAATAGGCACCTCAAAATCGACTTCACAATCAAGAATGACAAAATCTGCTGGAAATATGAACGACTCCACTTTTACTAGCACATCATGGAGTATCCCTATAGGCCTTTTTACTGTTCGATCGGCCATCAGTAGCCGCATCGCAGTGGGCTTTGGGTCACCCAAACCCAACTTCTTATAAATCGAGAGGGGCATGAGATTTATGCTTGCCCCCAGATCACATAATGCTTTCGCAAAATGTAATAACCCGATTGTACAAGGAATAGTAAATGCACCCGGATCTTCTTTCTTTTGCACTAACGACCTTGTAGCAATAGCACTACAATGCTGCATTCTGTCATCATCCTCAAAAGTGACCGATCTTTTCTTTGTAACCAAATCTTTCATAAACTTGGCATAACCGGGCATTTGTTCAAGAGCTTCTACCAAAGGAACATTGATAGAAAGTTGCTTCAACATTGTTATAAAACGCCGATATTTGCCATCTCGGTCTTTTTCACTAATCTTTGAGGAAAGGGGGGTGGAGGTCTAGGCATGGGAGTTACCTTTTTAGGCACTTCAGCAACTTTCTCAGTGTTATCTTCTACTTCATCACTAACCTCTACCACTTCATCATTATCTTTCATCACCTTTTCCACAATAGACGGCATAGGTGGGTCAATAGTTTGTTTACCACCACGAGTAGTAATTGCCATGCAGTGTCCATCATTTTTCGGATTTTGGACAGTGTTGCTAGGAAGAGTGCCCGGTTGCCGTGTGTTCACAGTTGCAGATAATTGAGCCATTTGCAATTCAAGCTGCTTGATTGATATGGCATGTGTATCAACTTTCTGTCCAATACCTGCTACATCACTCCTTAACTCTTTGGTGTGCTCATCACTAGCATCGAACCTCCTCATCATCTTGTGCAACATATCCTCAACTCGCGCCATACTACCTCCACCATCCCTAGGAGCAACTTCACGATTTTGAGGAGGAACATAGGGCCCACTCCTCTCATTTCTGTTACCATAGTTACCCCTGTTGAAGTTGTTGTCGCGGTTGTAATTTCCATCACGAACATAATTACCCTCGCGGTTGTAGTTACCATAGTTCCGACCTTGATTTCCTTGACCTTGGCGCCAATTCTCCTGATTGGAGCCTTGGGCATTTGGTCGGAAACCCCCCGTCTGATCATTTACTGCATAAGAATCTTCCTCATAATAATATTCATCAGTTGGTGGTGGTGGTTTAGACAAGTAGTTCACTGCGTTTATCTTTTCTGCACCCCCAGTGACATGTTTTAACACTAACCCAAGCTCAGTTCTCATCTGTGCCATCTCTTCACGAATCTCATCTGTGGCTGGGTTGTGTGTGGATTGCACTGCAAAAGTATTTCTCCCAGTATCTGTCTTCTTAGTACTCCATGCTTTATTATTTCGGGAAATTTTCTCTAATTTTTCGGCAATTTCAGCATAAGGACACTCCCCATAAGAACCACCTGCTATAGTATCCAATACCGCTTTATTATTATCATCCTGTCCCCGGTAGAAGTATTCTTTCAGTGACTCATCATCTATGCGGTGATTGGGGACACTTCTCAGAAATGAAGTGAACCTATCCCAAGAACTACTAACTGATTCTCCTGGTAGTGCCACAAAGTTGTTAACTCTATCTTTGTGATTTAGTTTCTTGGAGACCGGGTAGTAACGTGCTAAGAAAACGTCCCTTAGTTGGTTCCAAGTGAAGATTGAGTTGTAAGGAAGCTCAGTGAACCAAATGGCAGCCTCTCCCGTCAGTGAAGAGGAAATACTCTTAGCCCTATTACATCCAAATTCAAATCAGGCCTCCCTACACAGCTTTTACACACTGCCCTCACCTTAGCTATATGGCATGTGGATCCTCAGACGGTAGTCCGAAAACAAACCTCTAGCAGTGAGCATTTGCATTAGACTACTAGTGACTACAAAGGTGTGACCTTCAGGTAGAGGGGGCAAGACAAGTGGCCCATCAGAATCTGCAATATTGTCATAGCCTCTGTAGTATTCTTGAGGACGTGGTGCGGGATTTTGTCCCCTTTGTGCACCTAGATCAGGATTATCAGGTAATAATCGACCATGAGCATCAACCGGAGCTGGGTGTTCAGGTTTGGATCATCATCATTTATACCCAAGTTTCGATTCATTCTTCGTAGTGTACGCTCTAACTCGTGATCGTAGGGAAACAAGGGTTCTCTTCCTCTCCGTGTATTTGGCATACAAGGACGTCAAACCTAGCAAAAATCAAAAACAACAGAAAAAGTAAAATCAGGAAAATATTACTAAATTTTAGTAATAAATTAAAGTTAATCTAAAAGCTACTTTCCCCGGCAGCGGCGCCAAAATTTGATACGCTCAAACTTACTTCTCAAATAAGAAGTAAAGCGGTCGTATCAAGTAAAGAACCCAACTAATGAGGTTGGGATCGATCCCACAAGGAAAATAGTTCAGACTTAACTTTATTGTATTATTACTATTATTTAGCCAACTGTTTTCCAAAAAAACAACTAAAAGATCAAAAAGGGGGGTTTTATTTCTAAATTAATGAAATGATTAACTAAATAAGATCGAACAACTAACAAATTTAACTTTCGGAGTTTAATCAAATTGTAAAATTAACTAGGGCTTTAGTGTTCCCCACAGGTTCCTAACTTGGTAAATCTAACTATAACATTCTATCCTGATATCTTGCATGTAAAGTGATAAGTTAGTATCTCTAAATCCTTGGTCCGGCATCTAGAGAATTTCACTCCGCACCTTGGTCCGGCTACGTGTGTTGCTATACTAACCCTTATCTTTACCTCACATTAAACATCGTATTCGGTATTTGACTAAGCTATTAACTCGTACCAACCAATACTAGTCTATTAGATAGTATACACTAAATCTATGTTGATAATTCTTTTCCTATTATCTACCTCCTTGGTCCGGCAAGTAGCATTAAGGCGAGTTCTAACGTTGGCCACCGTTAAAAAGAATTCTAAACGAAAGAATTATCAATACATGCAAGACACCACTCTAGAAATTGTTATTGAAGTTAGATTTCTACCTTGTTATTCACCCATGGTTCCCACAACCCTAGCTATGAGGTTTAGTTACCCATGTTCGTAATTACACAATTCATATCGTTAATGGAAGAGTTCATGCACTTACTTTTATGAAAACGAATAATTTCCCAGAATTCAACTTGATTAATCACGAAATCCACAACAATCAATTCCCGGAAAATATCTTAATTCCAAAATCAAGAGTTTACTAATATAATCGAAGAACTATAAACTAAAAATTATCCAGAAAGTCTAACCCAAAAACGAGGTTTTTCCAACTATTTATAAGAAAAAAAACCTAATCAAATAAGGATTCTATTTACTAAAAATCTGTCCAAACGCGTCTGGGTCGACGGACCACGTGACGGACCGTCATGGACACGACGGACTGTCATAGCCTCCGTCGTCCCATACTTCACATCTTCTCATGTTGCTTTCTTCATTCCCCTCGACGGATAGGTATGACGGACCGTCGCAAGCATGACGGCCCGTCGAGGGTCTTCGTTCCAATACACTTGAACTTTGGAATTTTGGGTACTGGGATTACTCTCTGATAATTACGACGAACATGCAGGACGGACCGTCGTAGCTGTGACGGTCCGTCACGAACTTCCGTAATCCCACACTTGGTCAGACTTCCCAAATTTCCTTTAGCAACTTCTTCCTTCACTACGATGCCACCTACGGACCGTCACAGCCGCGACGGACCGTCATAGGCTCCGTATGTGGTCTCTTCTGCAATTCTTTCTCAAAAACTCTCGCGTTCTTCCTTAGACAGATTTTCTGCAAACAAAGAGAAACTTATATCAAAATCAACACAAAAAGGCTCTCGACACACACTAAACTTAAGGAAAAAGTATTAGAAATACCGTGAAACCACGGTACCATCAAGGCGCGACGTCCCCACCCTTTAACCCAGTGTTCTCGGACTTTTTTCTTCTTTTTCCATCTAAAAACCCTCTAAATTACATTGTTTTTTTTTGCGCAACACTTAGGATCATTAGTACGCTCAAAATACAACAGATTCAACCCAAAATAACACGGAAACATGAATCAAAACATCAAACAACACAACCATCAAGAATTTCAACGAAAATTTCAACAATGTTCTTCAAAGAATCATTTCTTTAACAATCAAACTTAAATTCGCTGAATTGAAACGTGGTTTGGTGTGTGGGTGAACTTCCAATGATATGTGATCTCACATAGCTTTTGCATCACCCCCTGACAAATTCCACTCGTAAAGCTTGGAACGTTGTGGCGATTTCTTGGTTTTCTCCTTTTTCTCTTTTTTTTCCTCTATTCTCAAGCCTAGCTTAATTCTCTTTCTAAACTGAACAAATCTTGTTTTTTCCCCGCATTAATTCTAAAACAAATTTCAAAAATAAGTTGAAGGAAAGACTAATTTTGACGCTTCCTAATCCGGATTAGGCTTTCCTTAATCTAATAAGCCCAACTTCCAAAGGCATACTCCCATCGATCTTGGAAATCGCGCCAAACTCGGCGGCGCTGGAAATATAATTCCCAAGATTCAATCCACCCATATCCTAAGTGCTCTAACTCATCCTGATCTGAAGTTATGGCCGTTTGAAATGACGAAAAACTCACATTCCCC